>VZSV01000039.1:5136695-5162448 GCA_013398735.1 Nothocercus julius
AGTTTAAACTTAAGATGAAAGTAGAGAAATCTAATCATCATTCCTGGACTAGGAAGGAAACTCTGGGCTATGATTTTTTGTTTGCTTCAAATGTGAGAAACAGTATACCATGTTAGTGAATTAAATGACAGTAAAATTTAAAGACTTAATTTTGCATGATTCTTGGCATTTTTGATCTTGCATTGTTCTGTCAATATCAATTTTATGCCTTTACAACTCCGGCCAGCATTCATGACACTGCGGTAATGATATGTTTCTAAATATCTCATACTACTGATGGATATCTAAAATAAGGTGAATTGCCAGTATTTTCTAGGTGTCTTCATACATCTGTATTGAGCTTTCTTTTATTCCTGCTGCAGTCTTTTTTTGTATTGGGGTGGCTTTGCCAAAATTGATCTTTAAGCCAGTCCCTGAAGAGAAGAAACATTGGCAGAAGAAGCAGGGCTGAGGAGAGAGTATCTCTACTTGTTGGTAAGGTTTACAAATAAACTTTATTTCTGAACCTGTTTGAACTGGCTCTCTGAACTGGTATTGCCATCCCTTTTAGGTGATAACAGATCTTCAGGCTTCCTACATTTTAAATAATAATAGTAGTAAGAAAAAAGTCTTCCTTTATTTTTGAGTTAGCAACTGTTGAAGACCTTGTTAGATATTCAGATTTACTTTCAAGATAGATTCCCGAGTCGTCTTATGCCTTATACTACGACAAAGGAAGTGGTGAGACTCAAGATGGATGGGTCTTAATAGTCGTCTAGAGGACAAATTCTATCACATTTATATTGAACTAGGTCCATTTCTTTGAATGTAATCCCAGTGAAATTTGTTCAGTGTGAGAACAGGTGGCAGAATTAGCCTTTCATTCCTTTACAAACCGCTTGTTTATTCAAGTTGGACTTCAGTGTAGCATGGTCTGGGGACTGGGGAACGAGGAGTTTGGTGAGCTTTGCCGAGGGGCAATAGTTATGCGTTACAAAATCCACCATTAACTTCACAATCTGTTGTACATTCTTATCCCCACAGCAGAATTAATGCTGGTTAATGCGTATGTGTCCTGAGCATGCTTGGTTTTAAAGGAGCAAAGCAAATCTTCCATCCTGTGGACCATCAATCTGTAGGAAGACTGAGACAGCACAGAGGCTTGGTCAAGTCATGTGGGACCTCGAAGGACTTCGTTATCCATCCACTTGCTGTAAATTTTAGGCCCAGGCTCAAGGAAATGAGCAGAGGATTTAAAAACAAACAAACAAACAAAAATCAATATTGATCAAATTGATCAATGACTAAAGGAAAACAAAGGCAAAATGTTCTGTACTGGAGTCATTTGGTTTTTATTCTGACTTTTAAAATTTATGTTGCAGTGAGCCCAGCTTTATTAAGACAAGTAGTGATTGTGTGATAGAGTTCTCTGTTGTTTATGAATCCTGCTGTTTGTGTACATAAAGCTTTCTGCATAGATGAAATGGGTTAGAATGAGCTGGCGTTTGGAAATGCATCTAGTTTTCCTTTACAGTATGCCAGTCAGTACTGCAGTATGTCTTGGTTAGTATTTTTTTTGTTTGTTTGTTTTTTGGGGGGGCTTTATTAATATCTACATCCAGAGTGATTTAGGAGGGAATGTAAATGATGACTTAGGTCTCTAACCACATTCTATTTGCTGTAATGTAGTATGTCTTCATCCAGTGTACTACTGCATCTGATGTAAGGCTGTGGATTAATGTTTCTTGTGAAATGGAGGGGTCTCTATGTTTCTAACTCCCATTAGTGCTGATGGGATGCAACTGCTTTGTGCACGGATGGAAGAATAAAAAAAATTCTTGTCATTGTTTTCCAATTTACTAATCAACAGAAACAAGGAGTCATACCAAAACACTAAAGGCTTTTGCATTATGTAAAGAAAACTGTCACTGTAAATAGAATTTATTTCTTTTGCAACTTGTAGGTCCTCTTTATATGTTTCAGAGATAACGGGCCCTTATTAAGGAGAGTGAGCCAAGAGTGATGTTTTAAAATGGAGGAAAGTCTCACAAATGCTGTTCAAGAGCAACATTAGTCTCCAAGTGAATTTATGGGAATCATTTTTTATTTTATTGTATCTTATCTAAGATACCGTCTGTGTTATGTTGTAGCTGTGTCTGTATCATAACAGTAGTTGAGTACAGAATCATTTCTTAAAAGTCTGAGGACTTTTAAAAGGACCCAGCAAAAAAAATTGCCAGGATATTTTTTAATTGGATTCCTGAAGGTGCAGAAATCTTCTCTGGCAAAGCTAAGCAGAAGAAAGATGGTGGGCATTTTAGCTGCTGGTTTCTGGCACGTTCCTCTCTAGCTTCAGATGGGGACTGAGGGAGGAGGAAAGTAGAATTCAGAACCCCATAAGGAAAAGTTTTGCTCTGTATGGAAACAAAACCCTCTTGCCCTGCCTCCCTGGTCACAAGGATCCTGCTGCAGAGCCGCTGGACTCGGTTCTTCTGGGGCTTTTGAGCAGCTGCAGCAAAGGAGGTCAGGGGTGTGGAAGTAAGGCTGTAGTAATGCTGTTTCCTTTTCAGCTTCTGATGGGGTTCTGCCTATGTGGAACAAACAGGGGCGCCAAAAGCAAACCTCTCTGGCTTTGCCTCTGAAGCCTTTTCAATTTGGATGTCATGGGTTTGATCAGAGCAAGTGCCACTTTCATTCAGAAACACTTAAATTTCTCCTAGAGCAGGAAGGAGGTAAGCTGGCCACGTTTCATAGACAAGTTTATTGAAGCTGTGTCTAAACCTCATTTGCCACTTAAACTTGTGTAGCTCTCCCTGTAGAGGAGTAATGTGAAATTTTAGGCAGAGACACCATTTCTTCTTCTGTCAAAAGCTTATGGCTTAAATAGTCATATGACTGACACTTGATTCTTCAGCTAAAAAGAATTTTATTATTTGACTCAATACTCATTACATGTGAGACACTGATTGTGAAATGACTAGTAATAGCGGTACATATATTGAAATCTGTGGTTAACATTTTCCTGCAACTTCTGTCCAGCTCTGCTTTAAATCAGTGAGAGCCTTCAGGCTGTTTTGAGTGGACATCACCTCACACCTTGATCACAGGGAGATTTAATCATGGATCTGTGCAGCACTAGGAGCTGTGTTTGAGGTGCTGAAACCAAATAATCTCCCCTGTAACTCATAGTCATTTAAAGAAAATTAGAATGTGAAAAAGTATCATTAGGAAGAATTGAATCAAAGGTTATTCAGATGATTTTCATAATTATGTTTAATACTGCGTAATTTACTATCGTCCACCAGATCTGATATCACATTTAAAATATAATTAAAAATAGGCAGTAATTTGATCTGAACATCATGCTTTTGTGCATGATGGTTGCTTAATTATATTCATTTAGTTCATTTAAAATTCAGGTCTGAGCAAAGATACAAAGTCTAGAGACTCATATGAAGTCCTCTTTGCTTTACATACTGTTGGAGTGCTTTTGATAAAGAAGAAAGGGGATGGAATAGCAGCTAGCTGCCTGCAATGGATCTGTTGCTCCTTGAATTAAATGAGATTTTTTTTTTTTTTTTTNTTTTTTTTTTTTTTTTTTCCCTTTGGCACACATGATTGAGCCTATATGCATATGATTTATTTAATAGTAAGCCTGGGAAATGATGATATGTTGACCTTTCTACTAAGATAGCAATAAAAAAAACCAAAACCCAAATTTGTACATATCCATGGTATGGCAAGTCTGGAAACACCCATGGTTGGCCTTTGTTTAAAAGCCAGATGTTTTTACTGCTAAATTTTTCCTTTTTTTTTTTTTTTCTTTTGTTTTCTTTTCAATTATAATATTGCATCTGATCTTCTTAGTCATCTTATTACACATAAAGCAGGTGTTTTTCTGTGTTGCTGAAAATATTTTTATGCTAAGGAAGGCAGCAGATTAATTATGGCTTTATTGGGTATCTCCCTTTTAACTGTTCCCAGGGCAACATAAGCTCTTTTTAACATTATGGGTTAGTACTTCATGATAATTTTTCTTTGCCCGAGAGTAAAAGGGAGGTATTCTAATGCAAAGGCATAGCTGTAAGAAAATGCGCATTTTCATTATGGGTTATGATTAGAGAGTATCCCTAGTAATGCTGTATTCTTGTTTACATTGTGCGAAGCATCATGTTTGGAGGCACCTTTAAATTTTGCTTGCCTTTGAGGGAGAACCCGAGGAATATAGCTTTTTATTTTCCAGGCAGTGTACTGTTTCAGAAATGATGGTCTTTGCTGCCATACCTCCCAACACTTCAGCCTTTAGAAAGCGGTGAGTCTCATGCTCCTGCCCAGGGTCTCGCACAGAGATGTGCAGTTTGTATGTCACTCAACTGCTCTGGGCACGTATGTACTGACTGCAGAGTCTGTCCAGTAACCCTTGTGCATCCAAAGTGAAGCTGGTTTGAGGCTTCTGGGTGGTAAGCAGTTTATGCACATTTCTGCCTGTGGTAGCACAGTGACAGTAGTAGGTATTCTGGATGAATGGTATGCAAAGAAGTTAGATAGATGGCACATAAGTGTAATTTGTCCCCAGAGTGGCAGATTACCTGTGCATTCCTTGTCACTGACCATTGCTGGGGAGAAAAGACTGAAATCTTACCATTTGTGAGAACCAAAATGCTACTTTCACTTAACCTGTTGCTGTTACCTTTTGAAGCAACTTTTTGAAAGCACTGTCGAATTCAGCTTAATACTGTTCATACAAATTCTGCTTTTTAAACCTATGCCTCAAAGGAAGTGAGGGCTATGAGATGGTGTATGTATTTGTACATTTGCTGTCAGTCCTCATTTTTCTGCTTATCACTGGTCAGATTTCATAAGTCTAGATCCCAAATGGAGCAAGTTACATATGTTGTGGGATAATAAAGGGCTTGATAAAGGAGAGGGGGCCCAATTAATGCCTCAGCTGAAGCAGAAGTAACAGGATGAATTTGTCCCTTTCCACTGAATCTTCAGAAAGCTTTGCCTCCAGACATAGAGAAAACAAAGTTTCGCTGTTTAGGCTGCTTGCAGAAACGTTTCCTCTAAACTCCTTTCAGCCCTGAGAATGAGTTATGCCCCATTGAGTGCCTCATCTTAAATAAGTGAGAGAGCTGAAATATTTTTGAAGGGCCAAGAATGGCTGCTTTATGACTGAAAAATGCATGTGTTATCTTTCAGACTATTTTGGAGGAGTAGTGCATGTCTACAAGTTGGACGTTAAACAGGTGTTTTTTTCGCAGTTCTGGAGATCATTAGGAAATACTGGAGTCATGTAGAAGTGGTAACCAACCATTAATATAAGCTGCATCTTGATTACCTCCAAAGATGGAGATCCACAATGTATCTGGGTAACCTAATTATATCTAATAACAAGTTAATAGTCTTTCCGCAAAGTTGCTGCAATATCCCATTGCTGCAGACGCACAGGCTGTATTCATTGTTTAAACAATGAAACTTAGAGTAACACATCTATATCTTTTTAAAAGTATCAGTGTGTTGCTTTAATCTGAAAAAGAACAAATAGCTTGTCATAAATTTATCAGTTTACCTCCTCAAATTAAAATTTGTCAGTATTGCATGAGGTCTTAAATTAATTATCTTTAAATGAAAGCTGTTCTCATTTTGTTGTTTTAAATAGCTTGTCAGAATTAGTTTCTGATTTGTGGTGTTTGGAATATAAATCTAGAGTTAAGCTCAGTCATTTTGCACATAGAAGTCAAAGAAGTTGATTACTCTGATTTTTGAGGATTCTGGTTACTTGCTTCGTTACAGTAATGGCAGTGTATTCTTTCAGCCGGCTTTGCCTTTTTCTCAGTGCCCCAGATAAGCAAGTCTCGTGGAGAGTGCTGTCCCCTTCTTGGTGCAGAGTTGCCAAGTCCATCTCTATGTTGGTAGCTAGACATGGAATGAAGAGACAGTAAGGCAAACACATTGTGCATTTCAGCTCAGAGACAAGGAAGTTAAACTTGTTTTCTAAGACCTGAGAAATAGAAGTATCACTACATTTTCTGTGTATGTGACTTCTTGAGATACCTGTGTATCTTCTGAGTCTTTCACAAATTTTGCATTTATATATTTATACATGTATTTATACATATACATGTATATTGTATATACTTATACATTTATACGTTTGTTTATTCTCTGCTTGTTTTGCATTCTGGCAGAGGTGGTTTAGGCAGAGATGGCAGAGGTCTGGTTTCATATGTTAGTGTGTGAATATGTTGTGCATTTCCATGTGAGGAACTTGGGGGAGAGGGCATTAACCTGCAATTGGATATAATTAGGTTGCCCGGATAGGTTGTGGATCTCCACCTTTAGAGATAATTGAAGCACAGTGAGACAAGTCCCTGAGCTACCTAATCTGACTAAACTTACTTTGAATAAGGTATTAAACCAGGTGACTGCCAGAGTTGTTCTTGGTCCTGAATTATTCTACGGTTCTGTGAACTACAGAAGTTTGTATTCACTTCTAAAGGAGGCTGGGCCTGTAGCCATGTTTGGTAGGAATAAGCCCGGATGTCCCTAGGTTCAGCTGTGGCTGCCACCTCGTGCTGTCCTTAAGCTTTGATTTTCTGGGGCAGTTTTGTTCCCTTGGTGGACTGCAACCCTCATGAGAGGTTGTGAGGTGGGAGGTAGCCCCTCACCATCTCTGCTTCACTAATTCTATGGAGAGCTGATAACTGAGACTTTAAGCAAGGATGTGTATGCTGGAAGTAGCTGGGGCAGGAAGGACAATTCCTGTTGCTATCCCATTTGGCTCCTGGTTTTTGGATCATATTTTTCTGAAATTCAGACTTTCTGGAGTAGAGCAAGCTGCAATGGATGAAGCCAGAGAGAGAGCTGATGGGTGTCTTGGAAGCCAAGTTCAACCAATACTGTTTACCTTCCACTGCTCCTTTGCTTTAGGCCTACAGTTTTGGAAGGGAATTAGTGTTCTGTTTCTCTGATTTTCCAACTTGCACAGCGAAAGCTGTTCCTGACTCTTACTCATCTCCAGTGAAAGGAAACAGTAACAGCAGTCATTAATTACCCATTTTGTGAATTGGAGATAACCATTCTTCCTTTTTTCTTTTTTTTTCCTTCCGCATTTCCCAATTCAGAAATGCGGAGAAATGTAACACTCACTGTATTTTTCGAATCCCTTTCCTATTGCTTCAGTTAAAAGTTTTTTTTCAGCAATTGTGAGGTACTGGCTGATATTGCATATACATGGGCAAAAGAATGACTTTTTTTCCTACCTCGTCTTCCCCCCCCCCAATCTTCATTTCCCATGTATAGATGTGCATACACCCACGTGTAAACCCTCCATAGTGAAACAGTCTGCCTTGTGAAGATTCTGCCTCAGGTGAGGTCTTGCCAGAAACTGCACTCAGAAGTCTTACGTTTTACTGGAGAGATTCGAAGTAATAGTATTTAAAAAAAAAAAATGCAATTTCAATTTTGAATCATTTATCATTACTTAAAATGTGAGGTTTTTTTTAAGCTAATTTTTACCACAGACCACACTATTTTTTACTGGCTCTCCTCAAGATGCTGTTCTGCTGAGCATATATTAAGTAATATATTTGCATCGTGAAGTAATTCTTTACTCAAAATGTGATACCTGCTTGTACCTATCACTTGCAGCTGACAAACTGTGCCAGATGATATGTAATAAAAATCTCCTTACTAGATGCGGATGCAAAATTCATAGAAAGGCAGGGTGATATTACCTGCTGATTGCTAATAGAGCTTCCAGTTTGATGGCCTGGCCAGCACCATTTTTGGTATTTATAACTTGAGGTTTGCATTTGGAACCAGGCTCTTCAGTGTTTATCTTAGGAAACCACCCACTAACAGGGAGAGACGTGGAGCATCCTTTCTCTAGAAAGCTTTTTGTGCTCATTCTTGAGGGCAGAGGCCTGTCCTTGTTGATCTTGAACTAAAATCCTAGGTATGAGCCATCTGCATCCTAGGAAATGTGCTTTAGGCACTACAGCTGCTACATAATGCTGTGTAATCCTTAGCTTTTAGTCATCACCGTGATAAAAGGTAAGAAATAAAATGAATAATCTTAAAAGGTTTTATTCTAAATATCCAGGTGTTACGGCTCTGGATCTACTTGTTACTGAGCCAACTCTATGCCACTGGTTAGTAGTGAAGGCTGTCTCGCGAGTGGCCTGAAAACCTTAAAGTCTCCTTTTCTTGGGTTCTCTAGATGCTATAGAAAAGAACCTTGTTAGATTCAGTAATGAGCATTTATGTTTATGCCTTTATTTTCTTTATGACTACTGCAAAAAAAAAAATGGGATATTTATTTTCACAGTGAAATGCCAAGTGCTCTAAGATGAGATTAACTCAGCAGAAGAATGAAGAACCCCAATAAGCGACTCTACACAGATGACTTATTTGCTGAAAATAATTAAGGGTAGCTGAAAACTTTTATTTATTCGGCACTAAAGGATCTTCTGTTTTGTTTTGCTCATTTCTTTTACTCATAGAAGTTTCCTCATTTTTTTAAGCCAACCAGGAAAAGGATCAGAATTATTTAAGGAAACCTCTCCCCAGAGCACCACAGTAAGGCTGGATAATTAAAAAGATTCACACACTTAGGCTGGATACCTAGAAGAGGTTAAAAACAACCCCCACCTTGCTTCAACTGGCACACAAAGTGTTCTGGTGCAGGAGGGCAGAGAACAGAGTTCACCTGTCTGATACTAGGGTGGTTGGACTCTGCCAGCCTCATGTCTCGTGGTCTAGAAAGACTCAGATTTTCCTGAGGTAGGAAGGGAGCTGAAATAATCTAGTGCCAGCACCATCAAATGTTTCGTGTCAGCAAATGTTTCATGTATTCTTCCCCATTGGCTAAAATAATTCCATTTTGGATGCCTCCTCTCTTAGGAAGAAATCTTTTTAAGCGAGTAAATGTTGTACTTTTAAAGCCATGATCCACAAAATACCCGTGTTTATGGGCAGAAATGTGCCAGAATGAATTTACTAAAAAATATTCAGTGATACATGCAAAACCTGAGGTTCTGTGCCTATTGTGACATTGATTATTGATTCCTTAAGTGTGTAAATTTTGTTTATATAAAAGGTTCTTTTTTTTTTTCCTCCCCCTCACCTCTCCAAACTACTGATCCCTCAGGCTCTGTTTCAGATATTTAAGTTGGAATGCTCCTTTTTTTGGTTGCAATTCAGTAATGAGGGTTTCCAGAAGTAAACAGTACTAAGTTCTTGATCTTCAACTGATCCTGCCCCTGGTAAGCTGGGTGGGAAGGAAGACTCTTCTTTTGCATTGCGATGAGCAGGTGCTGAATAATTCTGAATACATTTGAAAAAAAAAAAAAAATTCAGTCTGTTGAACGAAGCAGTACGGTTTTATGGTTGCTATGTAGTGTAATAGCAGTTTTAACCATTTCAAAACCTGAATCTGATTCAGCTGAGACAAAAATGTTACTTCTTAGATTTTTGAAATTCTGAAATGTTGAAATATTTTGAAGGTTGAGGTTGGAGGAATTTTACTAGCTATCTCTGCTCTATTAAATGTAAATGAGGCAGGTTAGAAAAATGAAGTGTAATTTAAAATTAAGACCTAGGGAATTGCTTCAAGCTGTGTTGCTGTCACGTATATTCAATTTAAAAATAAAATACTTTTTTTTTAAAATAGGTTTTTAGCACAGTGAAATATTTTTGAAGGTTAGAAATTACTAATATATCTGCTTAGCTGATTATAGTTTCTTCTTAAATAGAGTGACATACCCACTAGAGAAAAAAATTAATGCTTGATAAAATTAGGAAATGTACAGTATCTTTAAATAGTTTAAGGTATAGGTTTAAGTTAATAGTTTAAGGCTTGAGGTATCTTTAAATAGTTTTTGGATTAGGCTTCTCCAAGGATCTTGTGGATCCTGTTTGCCTGTGGGCAGCAGCTACCTGTGATTGCTTTTGTAGTGGGGGCAAGGTCAGTCTGCCTCAGCAACCTGCCTTCCTCATCTTGTATTGGAAAATGGGTGATTTAAAAACAGGATGCAGTAAACTGAAAGAGAGAAAAGAAAGGGGTGTTTTGCTGCTAACGTATCGGATGATTAACATATGAATAACTTTAACTTTTTATAATGGACGTTAAAAATTACAGTTATCTGTTTCACATGCAAGTTTGTGATGCAGGCTTTGTTCCAAATGTTTCAGGAAAATAATATTTGTGTAAAAAACAACTGTTTATATTGAACTAGAAAGTGGATGTTTAGTAAACAATATTGTAGTTAAAAAAAAGTCAAATGACCTCAAGAGTTCATTAGCTATGGTGAAAGGCTCTTAACCCACATTATTTAAAAAAAAAAAAGTGGTCAAATTCGTGTATGCACCAAATCACATTAGTGTTTTTTTTTGTTGTTGTTTTAACTTGACCGAATTCAGGGAATACGAAACAGTGGAAATAGTTTGCATGTTCAGTCACCCTTTAATGTGGTGTTACAGTGTTGTCTTTTATGCTTCAGCTGGAAGAGTTGCTTTGCAACCGGATCAGCCTTGGAACTTTAGGAATCATGAGTTTCCCCCTGGTCTCGGCAACAGTTACTAGACTTGTTAAATTTTGTAGCTCTTGCTGAAATAGAAACTTTTGAAGACTACTACATTTAAAGAAATTTATGCAAAGTACCAGTTGAAGAAATGAATATTTGATTATTAAACTGAAAAAAATAGATAAGCGTTCAGTGGTGTATAGCTTTTTGCACCCATTGCAATGTCTGCTTGTTTGGCTTAAAAGAGCGACTTGAGCTTTAAAATTGCTGCTTAAAATTTGCTTTTTTCTTTCTGATCATACATGTCTGTCTAAGCATATTTTATATTTTAATTATTGCTCATTTTTGCCACGAGAGGCATAATTTAGCACCAAACACTTATGTATGAGTCCTAGTGGAAAAAATAGCCGTGAAACTAAAGTAGTATGATGATGACTTATGTATTGCCAGGGTGGTTGTGAATATGTAAAGGCTTGTCCTATTCTGTCTCATTTGGGATAATGGTATGAGAATCCAGACAGTTCTGTGTGACTGAATTGCTTTTATTAAACTGGTTGAACGGATGATGTCAGAGTAACCAGAGTAACTTTTTTTTTTTCTTTTTTTTGTCCAAATGAATTTGTCACATTTGAAAAATAAATACAGCTCCGAAACGAAAGGTCAACTTGGAAATACCAGTTTTGGAAAGTTTGAATTTCTGCTCCAGGTGCTTATGCGTCCATTAGTCGTTCATGTAAAAGCAAATGTTTGGCAGCCGATAAAGGTCAGCGCTAATAAATAATCATTTTGCTTTCAAGCTTATGAAACGAACTTGATTGCTTCTATCTACATGTAGTTCTCTCTCACGTGTTTCTGTGTGCAGGGTGTTGTGCGAGTGCGGGCTATGCGCCGTTCCACCTTCGGCTCGCTGTAACCTGCTTTCTGAGCCGCCGCTGGGCCTGGGCTGAAGAGCAGCTCACGCTCGTGCCGGGCGGCCCGAGGAGCCGGCGCCGCTGCCGGCCTCCTGGGCAGACTCGCTGCCGGCTGCTGTCTCCAGAGAGAGACTCCGTTCTCAAGCTCAGAACTGCCTTCCTCTTTCATACTTTGCCATCAGTCAGTCCATTCAGCTGGCCAGTCATCCCAGCCTGAAGTCATTTTGAAGGTAGTGATAATTACAGAGTCTTTTGGTTTTTTTTAAGTCCTTGCTGCTTTCTGCTGCCGTTAATTCTTGCAGTGGCTGCTTGGCCATGGGCTTCCAAGGAGGATCTGAAAGAACTGCTGGCTTTGGGGCAAGTATTTGCAAAGCTCTGTATGACCCAAATAAATACTTTAAATAAACAGGTCTTCTGAAGGCATGTGAGTAATGCTGAGGGTTGTGTTTTCTTACTTTTTTTTTTTTTTTTTTTTTTTTCTAGAGAAGGATGTTTATTAGGGTGAGCAGATGGGCACTACTCATTTTTGGCATTCATTGATAAGCCAGCTACCTCTCCAGGTGGCTCCACAAAAATGATAACACTGTGGCACTTCTCCCGTTTTATTTTTATTCCTCTCAGACTAGTTAGTCACCTGTCTCTGTTCTCATTTAGAGCCATCTGCTGGATTTTTTTTTTCCTTCTGTTTTTGGTTGTTCTGCATTCTAAAGTCATCAAGGGATCTCCAGTAGCAGCCAATGCAAAGTTTTGCATATTTGCTGAGTGCTGGACTCAAACATATCTTCCCTTTGTCATCATCTCTGTAGCCTGCTTCTGGGTTTTACTTGCCCTAGACTGTCCTCCCCAAATAGTTCATGCTACACTGATATATCCTTATGTCTCCTCACTGGACTCTCCTATCTTTCTTTGTGAATATAGCAGTACACTTTTTATACTGAATTATTAGAAGAGTTAGAGGAAAGTGAGAATCCATCCTCTCTTACATTTTTGTCTTATCAAAAGGCAACGGAAAAATATTTTTCACACTGAAGTGACTGAAACACACAAAAAGCTTTATTCTTACAAAAATATATTTGTAAAAATTTAATCAATTTCTTTTTTTCCCTCTGAAGAGATGAGACAGAGAACATAGCTTTAAAATCGAAAATGTTTTACAGTGAGCACAGGAGACTCTAAACCATGTTAGAGCTAACATAAGGATCTAACCTTAATCATTGGCATATCCTGCTGAAATCGATGGATCTTATGCAGTGAGGAAGTACCTTTTGGTGTGTGTAAAACTGCTCTCATTGGAACCATAAAGATGAGCCCATAAGCTCTTCTCCCTAACCACTTGATAGAGAGCTCAGCTTTCTTTTATACTAGAGGTTTGGAGACTTGATAATTTTATATTGGGTCTAATTCCCAGATTTCCCTTTGCGATTGCAAATTTTGTTTTAGGGGGAACTCTAGGGGGGGAAAAAAAAACAATATAGGTTAATACATAGCCTAGTATCAAATATTTCTATATATCTTATCTCTAGTCACAAATATGGGAAACACTAAGAAATTTAATCCTCCTGAGCTCAGAGTTAGTTGTTTATTACTTGCTGGCCATCCAGCTTATTGTGTTGTGCTGCATTTAAGATTTGGAAACACTAATATGCTGGGGTACCATAAAGAACATACAGTTTGAGTTTCAGTTCTAGTTCCCATTTCCTCAGTATTTTTCCTGGAAAACAATAGAAATGTAGCCTTTTTTTTCTTTTCCGCCCCCTTTGCAGACTCTCTGGAGTATCTTGCTCTTTCTCTCCCTTCTAGATATACTGTCAGCAAATAATGCTGCAGCTCTGGTCCTCCAGCTGCTTCTGTGGGTCTTGCAACGTATTACTGTGACACAGAATATGATCAGATCTTCCTTATCTCCATGCTTTCTTTTGTCCCTTCTCTTCCCTTCATGTTAACTGTATGATGCCCTCTTAGCTGCCCTGTGTAGTAATATATATATTTTTTGTAACCTATCCTTATGCCCATTTTTGCTTTACTGTTTAAATAACAGGTGTTGTTGGTGATACAGAAATGACCGATATAAATTGCAGATTGGAGGCAGTAAAGAATGAGGGGTTGTGCAGGTCAGGTTTTTTGATTGGTGTGGGGTTTTATTTGGGTTTGGGTTGGTTTGTGTTTGTGGGGTCTTTTTTCCTTATTTGTTTTAAATTTCTGGGCAGCAGTGTAATATCTAACCTGGGGTTTATATTAACAGGAGATTGTTGTAATCTGTTCAAACAGTAATGGCTTGAGCCCACTGAGAACTCTTGTAAACTACAGCAGTTATAGCCACTGGGTAATCAAGAGAGAAATTTTTAGATATTTACATATATTTACATTTTTGAATGCTTTTTACGGTGTTTTTCCAACTGTTCTGCAGACCATTTTGCCCCTGGTGAATGACATACTTTATCCATGACTTTGAACTCTTAGTAACTGTTTTTTTTTTTTTTTTCTACTCAGTTATTCTGTTTGACCTCTTTGCATATCTATAAATTGAGCTTTAAGCTGAAGCAATGATGGCAGTAGTTTTTCATTTGCGATGGAGAACAATGTCAACAAGGTTGAATTTAGCTTGACCTCAGTGTTTTTTATTCCTCTCCCCTTTCCTCCTAATGTCAGTACAACAACAACAACAACAACAACAAAATCTTTCCCTGTGCTTTCTGGAGGAGAGTCCTCTTAAGTATCTGATTTTTAACACTGATGCTGTGGACCAGTGAGCGGTATTATATATTCCATCAGTGTCAGATAGAAGAGCTGGAAGAGGTAGCTCTTTGTATGTTTCATCACTGGAATTTAAATCGTTTTTATTTCACTACTTTAAGTTTCCCCCAAGTCCAAAGTATATTGCTTACATGGAAAAGTTTGTAATAGCATTCTGTGGCTTGCCACTAACCTTCAAAATGAGGCTGCAGTGGAACCACAATATGGATAAGTAAAGAACATTTAGATTATGCAAAGCTGAGTGTGAACATTTAGATTTTATGCAAAGCTGAGTGTGACATGGAACCATGTGTGTTCCTCATCCTACTGTATTTCTCACAGTGCATTTTTGGCTCTAACGTGAACCTGCAGAGAAATCTGCCCTATAGATATAAAAAGGCTTTTCTTCAGAAGGTAGAAAATGGAGTCCCCAAAGCAGTGATCAATAACGGGTTCATCCCTGCCTTTTCAAAGTAGAGCACAGCTGATGCAGTATCTAAGGCAAGATATAATGAATTATTTCCTTGAATCAGGAATAATAAGGGTCTCTAATGACACTGTGGCATTTCTACATTCTTTTAATAATTTAAAAATAAAATAGTCTTAGGAGTGAAACAAATCCAAGTGCAGCTTTCACCAAAATGCTTTGTGACTGAGCACCTTTAACACTTTTTGTGTGCAACTCGCAGGTGGAGGCAAATGTGAAAGAGTATTTGTAACTTTTGAATTTCCCTTGCAGCTGTTGTACATCTTTATGTTTAAAAAGTGCTCCTTTACTGCTCGGTGCTTGTTTAAGGAAGTGAGCTAAATTCTTCTGTCAGTTAAACCAGTGCAACTACATGAAGCAACTGACCCATAGGTCAGTGTCCTGTCTTTTCCTCTTGTAAATGATTGAGATACTGAAATTATGATCTACAGAGAAACTGCAGCGCGGTGGAGAGGGGATGGAATGCTAATGGGGGAATTCTTTGAATAAAAGTTATGTCTTCTTTCAGAAGAAGAGATGAAAATAACTAGAAAGGCCTGGTTAAAAAAAATCTTGGAACTTCATCCTGCTCTGAAATTCATCTTAAGGATGGTTATCTAGTGGGAAGTTAAGTTGATGGCAACGCACATGAACCTTTGGTAGTTCTACCTATATTTTTCTCCTCCTTGGTTTTGTTACTAGTATCAAATAGCCAAGTTGAGTCATTAGTGACGTGAAGGTAGCGTTGCGGTGTCTAGACTGACAATGTGAGTGGGGCAGTCAAGGACCCTGCATCTGTTCTTTCCAGTAACCCTTGACGAGAGCATCACGTGTCTCATCTTTCAGAGAGGCATCCAGTCCTAGCGTAAACATATCAGTTAATGGAACTAATATCATATATATTCCCAGATAATTTCAGAGAGAGAGAGAAAAAAAAAAAAAAAAAAAGTCGTAAGATTCCTGAATCAAGCAGAAGAGAGCATAAAAAAGTAATGGCTGCTTATGGCAATTACGTAAGTATAAACTTTGTATGTGTATGTATATGTATATAAAGAGCACTGATTATCCACTGCAGCAGATGTCCCTACCCTAACTTTACCAAACCAGTGTTTTTCATTTCAAGATGTATCCCTTTGTATAGAATCTGTGATTTGGGCTTTTCCTGCCTGTTCCTGCTTCCTCGAAGATGCTGAAAGTGATCAGTGCTCTCATATATTCAAACCAAGCTTACAAACCATACGTGCTTCATTTGCAAGAAATGTCACTGGAACTTCTTCATACCTCCCCTTGTCAGAACTTGCTTTTAAAGTTCATCTATGATAAAGCTAATTAAATTCACATTGAAAGCTTCACACCATAATTTGTGTTTGAAACAGTCTTAATGTTGGTGATTGCAGTTGCCATCTGCCTTAGCTTGTTACTATTTAACCTTCAAGGCCCTGTTTCATGAAAGCATTTCTGTTTTACAAACTTAAAAATGTTTGGAAATAATGAGGTTTTAAAACAGTACAGTTGGAGACTTTTTCTGGCTTTGGAACACTATAAATTCACATTCCCTGCCATAAGCTCTGTATACTTACAAAATAAAAGTAGAGAGCTGAAGTTCTGTATTTAGCTGGAGTTTGTAAGTGGTATGAGACGCTCAATAAAAATGTGGCAATGAAAGTAAGGAAAATATAGCCATTGGCAGAAACTTTGTAAGAAGATGAAGAAAAAATACCTAATTTCCATCCTTTTTTTTTTCTCCAGTAATCACACAGAAGCAAGTTCTTCCCCTCTCAAAACAGATAAACAGATAAACTCTACAAAAAAGCTTTTTTATATAATTTATTTTTTTTATTTTTTATTCTTTACAATCATGCCATTTTGTACCAGTGTGTTAGTACCTCTTGTTATTCTAAAACTTTACAGACTTTCTGAAGTAGTGCAAGTTTAGGGAACACATACACAGCTGCTTAAACCTATAAATTGCAATAGAAAGCACTCAGTTAAAATGTGTGTTGTGTATATAAAAGCATGTGTGATGTGCCTTCAAGTATTAAAGCATTGTAACTATTGTTCGTGCCTTGTGAAGGAATGGTAGCATGCTCATTAGATATAGGTAGTGTTGAAGCAGTCATTTTGTCCTCTGTTTGTCCTCTGTAGATTTTTTTTTTTCTTTTTTTAATTAATCAGGAGCTGCCCACCGGCTACTGTGATAAAAAAAGGATAAGCATAATGCCACTGGAAAATAGATGTAGCAAAGTAAAATTTATTTTGATGGGAAGTGGTTTCCATTGAACATTAATCGGAGGTCAAAAAAAAGATTGAAACTTTGGATAGTATTAGCCTCTCAGGGTAAGAACAACCTTTGTGAGTTTGACCTGGTATTTCAGCTTTTTTTTTTTTTTTAGGTTAGGTTTAACATATTCTGCAATTCAGATCACTTAACTTGAGGCATCTACGAGATTAGTCTGCTCTCCTGTGGCTTCCAATGTAGCTGGGAGAGAGAAGATTCTTCAGGTAATGCTTCAAGCAAAAAAAAGGTCTTTATTTAGCTGATAGATGAAAAAATTTGCTTCTTCAGGACCCTGAGTATTCTGCTGTGATCTGCTGAAGCACTTAAGGAGGTGATTATTTTAAATCATTATGGAACTAGTGAAAGGTATAAATGCTCTGCGGGATAAAACAGCAACTTACAGTGGCAGAACTAGTGAGTACGGGAAGATTAAGGAGAGGGGAAAGGACCTTCTCTGTAAATAGAGAAGTGTGAAAGACTGCGCCCGAGAGCATGAAATCTTTACAAACGGTAAGAGGAGGCTGGGAAAGGGAAGAGTCTGCTCAGATGTGTGTGACCGTGTGTGTGCTTCTTGGGTTGAGAGGGGAAAAAAGTAGAAAAGAAAGAAAATAGAACAGCATACCTCTGTCAGGTTAAAAGGTTAAAACAAATAATAAAAAAGAAATATGTAAAACTAGATAGTTTTTGGAATACTGGCAGAATGCTCTAGGGGGGAAGAAAATGTGAGAAAACAAGTATGGAGTTAAACTGGATGCTGAAAGAGTGTATGAAAATCCTGGAGACAGAGCAAGCTAAAACCTCGCTAACCAGTCTGGAGCTGGTGGGACGCAGCACGCTGAGGTGCTTCCAGCCCTGTCAGGGCAGGCACCTGCTTCTGCTCTAATGTTCTTTGGCAAAGCCATTGGCATTGTTGTAGGTGGTGTTTGAGCCAGTGTAGATTTAAAAACTTAAATGAGGAAATTTGATTAAAAAATGGTCTGTTGTCTCTTACTTAAAACATTGCATGGATGCTGTTGTTTTATTTCATAATGATGCCATACGTCATAAATCCGTGTGGGCTGCTCACAATCACCTTCTTGTCCACCATTTCTTTGGAGATGCTTTCTAGGTTTATAAACCCCATCGCCCTCCATGAATTGAGGTGAGACTGACTGGCATGTAGTTCTCTGGATCTTCCTCCTTGCCCTTCCTGCAGATGGGAGTGACATTTGCTTTCTTCCAGTTGTTAGGAACCTCTCCAGATCGCCATGACCTCTCACAGATAATCAAGAGTGACCTTGCAGTGACCCTGGCCGGCTCACTCGATACTTCAGGTTACATCCCATCTGGTCCTACAGACTTGTTGCTGACTGAATTGCTTAAATGTTTCCTAATCTGATCCTCTTTCACCCAAAAAGTCTTCCTTGCACTGGACTTTCTCAATGACTATTTGCTTGATATCTTCTACTCATGCAGATATTTGGGGTGTATCTCAGAATTTCAGTGAGTAGTGATGTCTCGTGTTGTACTCACTTGAATTAAGCTTGCACTGCTTTTCTAGAGAAGTAGTCCAAAGCAGAAAATGTGTGAGCCTAAACCTTCACACCGGTGACCCTACTGGAGGGCTTTTAGTGGTGCTGCTCTTAATAGGGCTTCTGGAAATAAACATCAGAGGTTCCTGCCATCTCTGCCTTCAGCCAAACTTACCAGAAGACCTTTAGACTGCGGTTGCTTTTCCTCAATGCAACCAGTCTAATAATTTCCTAAATAAATATTGCATGCAAGTACAATATTACCATTCAGTGAATTTAACTTCACCATATGTTGACTGAATCTTCACCTTACAGTTTGGGAGTAGGTTAAGTTGGTACTGAATATAAATAAGGTTGTATGCTAAAAGTAGTACAACAAATCTTGTTAACTTCTTTTATTCCCTTCCACTTCATTAGCTGCACCCAGTCCAGGTTAATTGAGAGTAGGATCTCTATTCCAGACTGCCATCTTTACGGAATAATTAGTTTTCCTCAGAGCACCATGAGGAGATTGTAAGGGAAGGCAATCATAAACACCTTCCTTGTTTGATCCTCATGAAAAATTGTTTATATGAGCTAGCAGCTCCCTACCCATCATTGTGAAATTCAGCTACGTTCATTCTGGTTGTTAAAACAGAAACTTGCAGGTAGGTGGGAGCAGACCAGGACTTTAGTCAGGTTGAATAGAGTTAAATCATAACTAAAAATGGGTTATTTAAGTGAGTAGGCAAGCATTTATACATTATTTTCCTTGAAAATGTTTCATTCTCACTATCTGACAAAGACTGAAATAAATGGAATGGTAAATAGGTACAATTATTTTATATTTAAGAGCTAAGTTTAGTATTATTTTTTCTGTTTTGCAGAAACAGAATATTTTTGCATATTCTCATTTATTTCTGTCAAAATATTTTGCAGAATATTTTTACATATTCTCATTTTATAAAAGAATGACTTATATATTTCCTATTTACCAGTTTATGATTAATTTTGATTCTAGGTGTGTTACATTTGAATAGAAATTTTAATTCAATTAAAAATACAGACAGTTGATGTTATACTTCCCTTCCACTCTCCCCAAACAGATTCCCCATTTAAAACTAATGGGTTAAACTGAGCAAAGGTATTGTATTGAGTGAATTAAATAGATTGTTCCTGGATGTCATGGCCTTCCACATTTTAGAATTAGTAGATCTCAGTCATCATCATCTTGAGAAGAAAAGGTATGGGTATTTTGGCCTTGCCAAGTCCTTCTTGGTTTTTCTTTTTTTTTTTTCAGAAAAAAATATTCATAATAATAAAGTTGTATATGATTTTTAACATAAACACATTTTTCACCACTTTATCTTTACTGTTTTCTAGAGAGTAGTTGTGATCTGCAGTTTATAACAGGAATTAAATATTCCCAGATGTTAGCAGGCACTTGTTTTACCATGTGGAAAGTTAGTCTCCCCGAGCTCTGTTCTTTATACAACTTTTCTTTTGCTGATGGATTTAAGAATCGAATGCATAAAATTATTTAGACCTTATTTGTATTGCCTAAAAAGAAGAAAAAATGTAGAGTCACTTTCCATGGCCCTTGTGTTTCTTGTTTATTGCTGGTTTCTCTTTGGCAGTTGCTGTTTGAGACGAAGCTCTGCGTACAGAGCTGAGGATAGCAAGGCAAAGCCTTCAGTGCAGGCTTTGACCCAGACTACTTCCATTCCAGTCATACTCATTATTTATTCCAGATGAAGTAAGGAACATAAGTTTCTTATCATGCTTTAGACATCTATGAATGTATTTTAATTTTTGGCCAAATACACAGCAAGACTTTCTTGGCTAGAAAAACTGAAGACCTGTAGAAGTTGCTCTTTCCTTGTGCGTGCAGGTTACTGAGGCGCGTACTCAGTGTAGCGCTGAGGGCGCTCTCGGCCCTTCCGTGGCTCCTGCTCGAGGACGGATCTCAGTCTCTTCAAGCAACCTCGTTGGGGCTGGGGCTTCCTGAGACAAAGGCAGCAGTGCAGCTTGTGTGGGGTTCCCAGCAGTGCTCGAGTAAGGAGGCACCTTATACTATGTCCACGTGAGATGCCAGGGCTAGCAGGCCTGTCCTTTCAGGTCCAAAGGACCTTGTCTCCCAGTCTGGCTGCACATTTGCCGGGGAAAAGGCTGCAGGATCATCTCTTCCGTTGACATCTGGAGAAAATGAAAGCTGCCTCAGATTTCACACTGCCTTAAATTCAGGCCATGGCAGTAGATGTTTCCTGTGATGCATTGCGTGCGGTCAAAACCAAAATGATCTACCTGTCGAAAGAAATCAGTAATGTCTGAAGCAAATGGATGCTAGCACTTGTGCAACACGGTTGCTTTCAGTGCTATTTTACTGTCTTACCTGGTGATGAATTATTCCTAGGATGTATAGGGGGAAAATAAAGAATAGCGGAATATAGTATAAACATATGACTCAATCTACCCACAATGTGCTGTATCTGAAAGGTTAATATAAAATATAATAGTTAGGTATGTGTTGACAGCTCTCACACATGTTTTTTAAGAGTTAGCAGCAAGTGCACTTAGGATGCTAACTGTGACAAAATGAGATCTCGGTATTTTTGTGAAATTAGTGAACAAGTAAAATTAAGCTGTTTGAGGGGATGGATACTGGCTTGGCATTTGTCTTTTGGTATGGGAGCACTGAAGCCTTAAAAGTTAAATAACTTATATAACAGTATAGTACATTTGCTAGAACATTGTATATGTTGCATGATTATGTTTAAGGAGTCTGGTTCATGACAGATACAGAATTGTAGGGTTCCCCAGCCATTTTTTGAAGTGGTGGCAGTAGCAGTATCTTGGGGTTTCATGTTGTTCTTGTAATAGTTGTCTCCTGTTTTGAGGTAGCTTGTCATGGGAGAAAGGAGGAGATTATTCTGCAGTTAGTAGACTTTGCACTTCCATATGAAGGCATCTCCTGTACCCAGACCTGTGCAGTTTACAATTTCTGAATTGGAGGTTTTTTTTTTTGTTTTTTTTTTTAATCAAAGTTGTTTGTTTTTATGACTAAAAAGTGTCATTCCCCAAAATGGAAATTTTTCTTCCTCTTCAGATTGCTTCTGAATGACCATCAGTGTGTGTGTGTGTGCGCGTGCGCGCGCATGTTTAGGAACACAGCTGTTGACACTAATAGTTTTATGTATTTGAATAATGAAATCCTGAGGGGAATAAGGGTTCGCTTTGGGAATTGATTCTTAGAAAGTAGTTGACAGGTGGCTTACTGCACTGTGTAGGAACTGTTTTGCTTCCTCTGCAATCAGCAAATGTTTTGCTTTGCTGAGTACCTTTATTAAGCCATTATTATGTATGTTTTAAGTCTTCAGGTCTTGTATGTATACATTCAGTAGTGATGCTAGCATTACAGCCACATCTGACATGCAGGAAGAACTGATATAAGTAAGCAAACAGGTGTGAAAAGACTCTTCTGAACTCAGGTATGGCAGTTCTCAACAAATACCTGAAAAAGGAAATGATCACTTCTCTTGAACAAATTTTTAGCTTTTAATGTAAATTGTTAATATTCTGCATAATAA
Source organism: Nothocercus julius (assembly GCA_013398735.1). Taxonomy (NCBI): domain Eukaryota; kingdom Metazoa; phylum Chordata; class Aves; order Tinamiformes; family Tinamidae; genus Nothocercus; species Nothocercus julius. Next base: position 5,158,669 of record VZSV01000039.1, read on the forward strand.
TCTTCTGTCAGTAGATGCTTTTAGGGTCAAATCTGTTCAGTCTTATTAGTAGTGCTGCTAAAGTCAATATGGCTGTTCTATAGAGCTTGTTTACAGAAATAAAGGACAAAATGATAAAAGTGATGTTTGTGACTGTTTCATCAAGTGAAGTCTGTGGGGGATTTGATGACTTTTCTTTTTTTTCCTTCATATTCTTCTCCTTATTATGCTGTTACTTACTTTGTAAGGATCGCCAAAAGAAATATTTCCATCAAACTTTGAATTGTTGCATTAAGTTAAGTTATTCCTACAGGAGTTCACCGGGCAGAGGTCCAGAAGAAAATCTGTACATAACTTAGCACAAAAATTTGTGGCAAGATCATTTCTTCTTAAAAAAAAAAAAAAAAAAACTCTCTGGATTAGTTGGTGCATTCAGTAAAGTGGCAAGTCTGATCTAGCATATCCGTGTACTTGTGGGCGAGGATAAGAATACTCAGGATTGTANTTTTTTTTTTTTTTTTTCTTCCCTCCAGACTGCTGTAATCAAAGATTGGGATATCCAGATGAAAACAACCTGTTTTTCACAAACTCAATTTAGGTAATTCGGGCATGAATTTCACAATTTTTGGTTAAGAATGATTTGTAAACCATGATTTTGCAAGTTGATATCTTTTGGCTATGCAAAACAGATTAATGGTTTCAGATAAGTGATTAGAAAAGCTATTTTGTATTTAAATTTATGGGTAAAATCCATTCTTTTGCTTTTGACATGAGACTCTTGCTTTGTAGCCAAATCATGTAGTTTAAATTGCAGTGCATCATGTGTGTGACTGTTAATTTCCAATGAGTTATGCACATGCTTACAGCTCCAGAAAAAGACTCATAGAAGTATGCCTATCCAGACAGCAATTTGCCAACTTCAGATTTGCTTGTGCTCAGCTTCCAGTGGAATCATGCATGAGAGAGTTCTCAAAAGTCCACTAATCAAAAGACTATTGAAAGGCTGAGTTAACAAGACCAAGTCAAGTTAGTGTTTCCTTAAGCTTACAAATTGCACTGTTTAAGCCTTGTTTTTCTTACATACATAATTAATTTTAGCATGTGTTGGTACTCTTGACAAGCCTACATAAGATTTGTTGAGATGCTGAACAGAAAAGTGTTAGTTTGCAGTTTTGATGGAAGGAGTGCAAAATTCACTCACAAAAAGCAGGGTGTAAGTCAAAAGATTTAGCAGGGGTGGAAGGGAATGGTTTGAACAAATGGACATTCAAGGAGAGTTAAGATCCCACATGAGCTCCTGCAAACAAAGCCTGCCGAACTATACACAAGGGGCAAGGCAGCGTTAAATTTTTGCTGCAAAAATCTCCATGTGTATGGATTTTTTTATTTTTTTTGATTGTACAGTCAATGGAAATAACGTGTTCGAAGCTTAAGTCCGCAGAAGTGTGATGGTTTATATTGTAAGGTATAAAAATTGAGTTGAAGATTCTGTACCAATAAGATTAAATACATGGTTCATATTCAGGGTTGCTCAAAAAATGTCTCTGTACAAGACATGTTTGACTTTTGGTTTTGCTAGAAGCAGAACAACACTGGAGTAGACTTGCCATTGAGAACATGGCTTTAAATGGAAGCTTTTTTGAGAAGGAAATTCATTTTATCTTTGTTTTATTGCACTTCTTACCTGTGTATAAGTGAAATCTGGCTGATGAAGATGGATGTGTTAGAACTTAAGAAAGATGGAATATTGTAAGAAACAAGAATATGACCTAGGCAATCTGCTTTAGCAGTCAAGAAGCAATCTGCTTGTCAAGTGACTGCTTTTCTATTTTAAAAACTTTTTTTTTTTTAAGAAAATTTTTTATTTTATAGGATGGATAGAGGAAAAAGGGAGCATTTTCTATTCTGAAAGTGCTTGCTATGGTTGTCTGTTGTCTTATATTTCTGAAGAAAAAATCAATGGGAGGTCTTCCATGTCAGAGGGGAAGGCAACTTGCTGGAAGTCATAATAAAGCAATGCTTTTGGTGGAGTGCTGATTACATTTTTATTTCCAACTGACCTGGCTTCATTCAAGTGTAGGTATGCTAACATTTATTTATTTCCTCATCAGGGCTGTCTTTGGAGCTCTTGTTTTTCTCCTTGAATGTAATCGTAGAGATATCGTGTGATTGGTGTCTTAAAATTTCTTCCTTACTTGTTTTGTTTCTTGAAAAAACAGTGAGTTCAATCTGCTTTGTAAGAGGGTCACTGTTTCTTTTCACACCGAAGTTTTCCTTACTGTTGTGTTTGCTCTTTAATTGCTGGGTAGGATAGTCCTCTAAGATGCCTTTTGTCAATCTGCCTTTTTTTTTTTTCTTTTTTTTGGCAACATGGATCTACTTGAAAATAACATTTTTCATGGAAGCAAATATGGTATCCTCTTCTTTCTTGTGCCTTGTACTTCCCCAATCTTCTTGCTGAGTGGCAAAAAAAAAAAAAGTAGTTTTCCTAGGATGCAATAAATTCTGTGATGGGAAAGATGTGCACCTGATGGATTTTTCTGCTGATTTTGAAACATGGAACAAGATCACAGAACCAGCTAAAAAGTAACCAAAGTACATTCTAAATAAACAAAATATTATTGTTGCAGTATACTCTTAGTAAGCAGTGGTTTTTTTTGAATGACCGCTGCAGTTTACCAGCACCTGTGACCTTATACCAAGACTTGTTAAACAATTTTGGTTTAATAGGTAGGAAGCATTGGTGTGCTGCGTTTCCTGGTGCGCGGATTGTACAACAGCCAACTGTGAATGTCACCGAGTGCTCAGATTTTTTATTTTTATTTATTTTATTTTATTTTATTTTTTGAGATTGCTGTAGATATTTGTGCTCTTGCCAGTTAATCTGAGAATAGGAATGCCAGTGAGTGGAAAGAATATGGAAAATAATGCAATGTTTTATATAGCACCTGCCAACCTGCCATACTCTAGAATGCTAAAGCACTTACTAAATAAATGCTGATATGGATGAAATATGACAGTGACTATAATCAACTATATCACCTGCTAAGCTTCCAGTAATATAACTGACATGCAAGCATAGACATCATTAACATTTCTATTGAAAGAAAGACTTAGCTAGACCTCTAAGGGATTAGTCTCTAATAAACTGCCATTATTTGTTTCCTAAAAAATATAAATATGATGATTAAAAATTATAAAGTTCCCAAATAAGTCTGGAAAAACCTGGAGATATTGACTAATCTGTGCTTGCATCCCTAGTATGCCAGTGTGACACCCATCTACAAGAAGGGTGGATGGAAGATTTGGGGAACTACAGTTCTGTCAGCCTGACCTCAGTATCGGGTAAAGTCAGGGAGCAGATCATCTTGAGGATAATCATACTACATGTGTGTGACCACCAGGGGATCAGGCCCAGCCAACACGGGTTCATGAAAAGCAGGTCCTGCCTCAGCAACCTGATCTCCTTCTATGGTGACCAGGTGACTCACCTAGTGGGTGAGGGAAAGTCTGTGGACGTGCTCTGCTTAGACTTCAGTAAGGCCTTTGACACAGTCTCCCACTGCCTTCTCCTGGAGAAGCTGGCAGCTCATGGCTAGTCAGCTGTGCTCTTCACTGGGGAAAAACTGCCTGGATGGGCAGGCCCGGAGACTGGTGGTGAATGGAGTTAAATCCAGACCTGTCATGAGCGGTACTCCCCAGGGCTCCTCTTTAATAGCTTTATCAACGATCTGGATGAGGGGATTGAGGGCACCCTCAGCAAATTTGCAGACGACACCAAGCTGGGAGGAAGAGTTGATC
>VZSV01000039.1:5165307-5179019 GCA_013398735.1 Nothocercus julius
TCATGGAAACAATTTTTTTTTAGCTTCAAAGGAATAAGAGTAAATTATTTTGTTCACTATGAGGTGTTCAAATTCTGAAGTTGCTGGGAACAGACCCCCAAAGTGCAGTCCTAGAATCACCCCAAAGTGCAGTCCTAGAATCACTTGGATGCCTTTGATGTGCTGTGCTGTAAGAACAGAGCAACCATGTTGGTAATCGTGGTTAGTTCACTGATAGCCAAGGGACTGTGCTTGGTGGGGTGGTGTGCTGGTGTGTGACCTGTGTTGGCATTAACTTGAAACCAGGTGTGTGGATAGGATGTTATTTCAGTCTTAGGCTATTGTTGTCAGTTAAAGTGCCATGTGGAGTAAGGCTGTACTCTTAGCCTGACTGTGGCTAAGTTGAAATTGCTTTTTAGACAAATTAATCATTCCATTAAATGTTGGAAACCTCAAATCATTAGCATTATACTGTCACAGAAGAAGACTTTCCATTAAAAGCGCTATAATTAAAAAAAAAAAAAAATTTTTTGGGAATAGATTAGTGGCTTATCTATTTCCACTATTTTAAGCTGAAGGAAATGTAAAAAGAGAACAAGCAGCAGGCATACACAATGGAAAAAGTAAACTGAATAAGTAATTTTAATGATATGATTTTTTTGGTCAATATAGAAAAGGAAATAGTATGGGGATGAAGGAGAGGAACATGTGAAAAACTGCAAATGCTCAACTGTAAGGTCACAAATAGGAAATCAAGGAAATTATGTACAGGTTTATTTTTTATCTATAGAAGTTGGATGTTTTCAGTTATGTGTATAGATCTTTGCAGTTTTGTCTACGTGTTTTTATATGTTAATGTGAATTTAATGTTAATATAAACATTTCGACATTCAGTAGATCCTCAGATAAATGAGGTTCATGAATATGTTTTTGTCTACTTAGCCTCAAAAGTAAAGTCCAAGAGTCAAATTTTAGTTTTATCTAGAAGATGAGGCTGTTGCCAGACTAGGCCAGAGAATTAGTGTATCAAACAGTAATATGCATAAATTTTCTGCAATTACTTTGGCAGTGTGTTTTACTGAAAATTATATGAGTATCTATATCGTAGTCTGGCAGTATGAAAAATAAGTTAATTCTTTTTCTTAGAAGAGCAAATAATATAATAACAAGTACAAAGAGAATGGAAGTGGAATGAAAAAACGTTCAATCTTGAAAATTAACAGTTATAGTGGATCAAACAACTCTAAACCATTGTTTCTATGTAATAGCTCTGGGCAGCAGTCCCTCAAACTCAAGGAATTTTATATAAAAGGTTCATTCCCTAAAAATGTTAGCACAAGTTATAAATCTGTAGCTCTCCAAGTCTGATGGTGTTTAGATGCTGGTTGTGTTTTTCTTTGTCGAGTGAGACCTAACTTCCTTTGCAGATATTTCATAGCTGTTCATTATAGCAATATATAATTATTTTAGATACAGGGTTACCATTCTGTTTGTATTGTATTTCTTGCTCTGAGAATGTAGGTTAGAGCCTTAAAATTTTATACATTCATAACCTAATAATAAGTGCTAGATTGTACAAAGAGAAGGCTTTTTCAACAGCAGTAGCATGATTTCTACTAGGCAATTTTGTCAAGCTGCTTTAAAAACACTTTTTGTTTGCAGTAGCCAGTATTCCCGTTAAGTTATTGATAAAAGGATATTTCCCGCCCCCTAAAAAAAAAAAAAAAAGTACATGGGGAAAAATAGCAATAAAGCCATTTGGAAAGAAAAAGTAAGAGAAACAACATGCTGAAGTATAGGTCTTCTGAATTGATAGCTGCTGCAACTAATGGGTATAAATAATAAAATACTTTCCCTGTGGGGTATAGGAAGCTTAATTAGTTAATGGCTGAAAAGCACTTTCAGATCCTGTGTAGAGATATGCTATGCCAGAGCAGTGTGTTTCTTAATAAAAGTCTAAATGCAGTTATATAACGTTGTTCTGTGTCTGGGTCAGTGTATTCAGCTTCTGTCAGTGGTGATCCTCTGGTTCATGTATTGTTGGACCTGTATAAAACTGAGAATATTGATCAATGCAAGTTAAATATGATGATGCTTTGGTAAATTGACATACATTAATGATTTACTTCATATGCTGATTAGGATCACCTTCTTTATATAAAAAGCTTTATTTTTTTTTTTTAATGGATGATGCTTCTTTGTGGGCATCTCCATTTTCCTTACACTGAAAATTACCCATATGCCTTTTAAAATTAAGCCTTCAAATTTTATAATGTATTATATAAAATTGTAGTATTACATTGTAGTTATATAAAATGCCTGGCCCTATAAATGTGTGTGTATATATTTATATATGTATACACCCATACGCAAAATAATATAATCATGAATAAATATAAAATGTGGCAGTAAATGACAAAAGCGTGATGGAGTATGACTAAAGTGCTTGTCTCTTTCTCTTGCAAGTTCCTCTTATAGTATTTGGAAACTGAGTGTAGTTTTTAAGTCTTTTGGTGGAGGGTACAGATTTTAACATCTTATTTCATACAGTGGATACAATTTTGTCTTTGTATTTCTTCAGTATGGTTTGTGCACAAGCTTCCAGAATAGTGTATCTGTCCCTCCTGGGACAATTTTTTTCATGTGTTTTTGTGAATTTTCAATAATTGAGCAGTTTCTGACATGACAGAGCATCTTTAAGCTCAAATGCTAAATGATAATATAATTTATTTACAGTGAGTATCACCAGCTGTCATTTCTTAGGGAAGACTTGAGAAATTCAATTCTGGATCTGAAGAGTGGTAACAGTCCCTTTTAGAAGTTGATGCTAATTCAGAGTTTGGTGAATGCTTATGTTTAAATTCTCATGTTCATTCACCTCTTGTTTTCTTCCAAAATTTACGAGCACAAACCAACAAGTGCAAGGGATTTCCCCGTTAACAGCTTACGTTGTGCTGCCCTGGCTCGGTTTCTCATTGCGTGCTTCTTTGTGTAGCTGCCAAGCTTTCTTGTGTAATTTTCTTGACAAATGGCTTCCTCATTAATATTTCAGCCCTCTTCCTCTCAGCCCTGGTGAAGCACTGTGCCTTAGGCAGGGAAATATTGCTCCTTCCCTAGGACTGTTCCAATCTTTCCTTTAAATACTTAGTCAGAACTTACGGGAGATAAATGCAGATGGTGCAGCTCGAGCTCATGATGACGCTGTGTACGTGTGTGATCATACATTTATGAACTGGGAGATACTGGACTGCAGCGGGATCTCTGCTGCACACAGTCACGTTTCCCCTTTATCTGCAGGGGAGTCTGTGAGATTCATTGATTCTGAAGTAAAACCTAAAGAGAAATTTGTCTCTTTCTTTTTTTGATTGGCTGTTGGAATATACATAGTCCTGGCAAATGCCCCGTCCGTTCTCAAGCTTTCATTGTGGCTGTAACAAGACTGACCAAGGAGCAGTGCTGCTGCTGCGGGGGAGTCAGAGTTGAAGTCCAGCACACATCCACATCACAGCTAGGGCTGAGATGGGGGTCTTTAGTGATCTTCTGGCTCAATATGGTAGCAAATACGTGAAACTGTTTGCTTTAGATGTTGATTACGTACATAGCAGAACCTTGTTTTAATTTGAATCGGCAGCCAAAACTGTGACATGATGTCTAGGATATTAATTCTGTGGTGAACTGTGGTCTTCCCCAATTCTTTTCAAGAATGTAGGGAAATAGCTGGAATTGGAGCACTACTGAGGTGTAGCAGACAAAGCTGAGGTAAAGCTGATGACTTTTCCTTTAGTTTGTGGAAGAGCTGAGTGATTCATGCTAGTCTACTTCTCAGGCATGACCCTTCTAAGTCATTTGGTCTTCTTAGTGTTGGGTAGGTTGGGTTTGCTTATCACTTTGACCTTTTTCACTATGGCATATGAAAATTGTGTTCTTGGAAACGTTGAATTCCTTGTTGTTGGAGGTTAAATGTAGCCTGTTAGGAAGTCTGTGTGTTGAATCTGATCTGTAAGACATTGCAGTATTTCTTTTTGCCTTTTTCCTCAAGCATGCTGACAGTCTGTATTTGATCAGTGGGTTGATAAAGCATTACTTAAGTCTATCACTTTGTGCTGTTTTGCACAATATAGCAATGCGGGGTCTTCAGCCCATGGACATCACTGAAATATGACAATTCACATGGAGGAGACTTGTGAAATATATATGTATATGTGTGTGTATATATATATATATATATTTTATATATATATATATGTTGCTATGTCACATGGAGGTGACATGGAGGAGCAGTGTTGAAGTTCCATAAGGACATTCTGCTGTCTAACAGTGCATATGAGTACTGTGGGACACTATATCCCCTATGCTGTAGAGTTGCTTTTTCACAGTCTCGTGTTTTGCATTACTGTGGTGGCAATTGTTACTACTTATAGCTAGTTACTTATTCTTCCTTTGCTTTCCTTTACACTCTTTTCAAATCAGCACTCATCCCATTCTTTGTATTTAATAACTGATGCAGTATTCTGTTTTCCTGTTAAGACAAGATGGGACTCTTTTTGATTTTGTTATGTACAAATGGTATAGTTAATTAGTGAAAGCTAAGAAAATACAGCAATATACATAAATACTACTAATACTGATTTTCTAAGCAGATTATTTTTTGCTTAAAAGCCCTTAGGAGTTAACTTTTTTGATGGCATATACAAGCATGCAAAAATAAAGATAGCGGGGTTGCAGATGTTAGAGGAAAAAGAAGGCAGAAGAGACACTGCTAATTGTTACTGTAGTGAGGATTTGTAGTTTCTGGAGGTCTCTGTCCCTCTGATCTGACAATTATTTACAATATTCCGCCTAAGGAAAAAAGCTAGTTGGTGACATTTTCAAGATACTGTAAAGAGAATATGCCTTCAGCAAATGAAGGTGGTGCTTTTCATATTGATTCTCTTGAAAAATGGATGTGCTTAGGAGTAGGAGATGCCCTTGAGAATATTTAAGAATGAATTCTGCCTTGCCTTTTTGCAGCCTGTGATTTGTAGTGTAAGGTGTTGAAAACATGTTTGTGTAATGAGGATTTAACCTTAAAGTATTAAATTGACCATGAACCATTTTTGTCTCATTGTGCAGGGGGAAAAGTGCACAAGTCATATCTGCTAAGCTTTCAGTGGTGTTCGTGCTTCTTAGTCATGGCACAGTCTTGCAAGTTTTCCTCCAAGGCTTAATTGAAACTTCTTCAGTAGAGAACCGCTCTATTTTAGCTTATGAAAAAGAAAGAAATAATTAAGGTATAAGCAAAAATTTAATACTGTTTCTGAGGAAGTATGATTTTTCTTTAATTTAGCCTGCTTTCATGAATATACATCAAAACCTTTATCCTGTTGAGGGGTTTGGCATTCTTGTACCCGTCTTCTAGAACTATAAGTCTGAATTTCTGCCTGGGGTCTTTAACTTCTAATGCCACCTGTGCTGCATACTCTTCCCCTTTTAAAAAATTATATACTCCTTGAATAATGCAGCAATTTAGTGTACCTGGTTAGCTTGCTGATTTCAGTGTACAGATACCATTTCTCAACTACTTAAGCCAGATCCATTAAAGAACGTCCTGAAACCTCATTATGTCAATCTTTGAAACGATCTTACTGCTGCTAGGCAGCACAGTTTACAGGTGGTTTGATCACTGAAATTAATTTTACCTCTCTTGAAATATATCTGTTAAGAAATACTATCGTTTTAGTAAGTGTGAAACTTGTGGATAAACCAGAACAGTCTGAGTGACATTTTGAGTGACATTTTGTGTCTGGAAAAGTTTAAAGTTCTGTGGTGACTTTTTTGGCGGGCAGCATGAGGTATGGAAAGCTGTTGCAGTGCAGTACGAAGGATGGCATTTTTCATCATTTGCAATATTTAACCTGTAACTGAATGGTGAGCGTACTCAGCATGATGATTCAGAGTATTTTCAAACTAGTACTTGCCCGGTGATCCTTGGCACCCGTCTGGGCCTATGCTGCTGTGTAAAGGACCTTGGAGGTGGTTGAGGTGTGGTCTGTGGTGCTTCAGAAGGGTGGACCACATATTCTGTGCATGCCTTCAGGTGCCTGTGCGTGTAAAACAGGCATTTGTTGAGACAGGCATCTTCTGCATCAGTCAGTTGTTGTTTTTACCTTTTGCTTCTTATTTAAGGTGGTCTTACATGTAACATATGAGACAGCCTGATCATGCCTTATCCTAGAGCATGTTTTTTATTTTCTCTTTCAATATTACAAGTCTGAAAACGTTGCAAAAGGCATTATTGTGATAAATGTATCTCTATTAGAGAACCGGCAGCAGGCCAACTTATGACATATTTTTGCTTCCGTTGAGAAAGAAAAAACCCGAATCAAAAAAATGACTTTTCCAGTGTCTGTCTTATATCTTGCTGATGGATTATTAAGATGAACTCTTATGTTTGTGAAAGAAATGAGACAAATGTTGTAAGACCTATCTATCTTGCCTTCTGCCTGGTACTAGGTGTTGTATGTAGTATTTTGGTCCATCAGGTGCTTAGCTATCATTGACGTCTGAAAATTATCAACACCTGGAAGGTTGGATTCTGAGATGGATTAGTTCTAAAATGACTGTCAGGCTATTTCAGGGGTCTTTGTGCATAATACAAATTCAACATGCTCAGTAAGAATGAAAGCCTGTTCTGATGTGCAACAAGATTCCTTCATTTGAAAATGAGTTTGAAAAAAATCTGAGCTTGCTGTTGTTATTGTGTGTGAAATAATTTTTTTGATATCCCATGCAATGTAGATGTGGTCATGGCAATACGATAATATATGCTGCTGTATGCCTGCATAGTTTTCAAAACTAAAATTCAGTGCTTAGCAAAATCGCTAAGCAGACTGGTACATGTCCAATTTTAGCAGCCTAGCATATGTTTATAATTTTTGTTTTAACATATGCTATGTTAGTTGAACTCCCCTCCCCACACATACGGTAGATAAAAGCTGTCACATCACAAAATGGTGGCAGCCCAACTTTTCTAACGTTTTCCATGGCACTTCAGACTCTTGCATTAATTAACTATTTTTGGATGGGAAACAGACTCTTATCTTCATAGAATTTTGGTTATAAACCTTTCATGTACTTCAGTTTATGTATGCAACAGCCCATCTGTATTTCTGCATCCACAAGCAGTAGAAACCACAGGGCATACAGAGAATGCGGTCGCTGAGAGCTTGGGATGCTCTTTGTGCACAGTGATAAATGCGCAGCAAGCAGCCCTGAGACTAGGCCCATTTGGTTCCTTGGTTAGCCCTAGTCTGCTCAGACCAGAGTGTTCTCCATCATTCTCTTTTTCCATGAGGAGAAATGGGTGAATAAAACACTGGTGTGCAGGCCTATTTATTCGTATTGTGACTTGCTGGTAAATTTCTCCTTTTTTCTCTCCCTTTTTCAAAGGCAGGCATAAGAAAGAATTTTGCTGATGCCGCTTCTCTTCTAAAGCGGTCTCAGTGGAGTAGGGAGGACTTGTGACAAATGCTGTTGCACCTGCGATAGTGCAGCCTTAATCCTTGCTTTGCTGTGACATGGAAACCTGGGCTTAGATGTGAAAAGACAAGCTGCAGCAGTGCAGCACTATGATCCTGCATCCCACCCGGCTGCCTGTGGGTTCACGCCACCATCGCAGTTGTGGTGTGCTTTTGTGTGGTTTCCCTGGTCATAGGCTCCTGACCGTGGTGTGCTTGTGCTCTGCAAAGTCTGCTGTGGTCCTGCACAGGAAAGGCTGTTTATCCTGCGAGGGAAGGTGGAGCCTTGCCAACTTGTCAGTCAACTGATGGCGCTGCCAAAGTGGTGTGGTGTCTGTGGTGGAGGACTAGCTTTGGCCAAATGTGGTTATGCTGAGGCCTGGTCTATCTGCAGTGCTTACGGGGCTCCTTGGATGCCCTTGTCCCTGTCTAGCACAGGTTCTGCCCCCTGTCTGAAGCTGGACGCAAGCTCACGCCCACGTGCAGGCGTGCGTTCAAATACTTTGCCAAAACATAGCACTGACATAACAGACACTGTCAGCCTTACCAAAGATACTGGTTTTGGTAGCTGGGTTTGGCATCTGAGTATGGAGGGTGAGGTACAGGGGCTGTCCTGTCCTCATGTGCTAGGCAAAAGAGCTGCTGGTGCGGTCAGGAACACGGAGGTGGTAGAGCCGAGGAGAGGAGATAGCAGGCTTGGATAGTGCCTGTCCTTTTGCGGTGCTTCCCGCTGAAGTGCCCCGGGAACTTCCACTAAGCCACCTCAGCTCGCAACGATCGAGTCCATAGCGTGTAACTACTTAGTAACACTTGTGGAGTGCGTTTGCAATCTGTGGATCATAGATGACACTGATGGCTTTTCGATGTTTATTTCATATTTATTTATTTATTTGCAGCAACAGGACAGCTTTTGTTTAGTTTGCTGTGGTTATTAGCTGACCAGCCGTCTTTGCTATGGAAATCGGGTTTTGTCAATGTGCATAGCAATTAGTTCTGTGTTACTGCCAAATGATAAGCATAATGGAAATGAAAAAAGAAAATGAGACATTAATCCATGGGTATTTTCAGACCTTTAGCTAGAAGTCTGCTAGAAATAATTGTCTATTGATTACAAGTGAACATAATTAATTAGCGTATCTTCAGCATCAACTTCAGATCTGCAATCTTTAGCAGAAAGGTAGAGGGTTTTATTTACTTTCCAGTGTTTCTTTCCATGCTGTGGAGTATTTCTTTGGTTTGAGTTTTTGTTGTATGGTACAGAGCCATCATTCCGTCCTTCCTTGGCTATTTATTTATTTATTTATTACTGTATGAGGTTCATCATTAGGTGAATTGAACCTAGTTTAATACTGTTTTTCTGTGTTGATTCTCAAACTAGCATGCATGCTTCTGTGGTAGAAAAGGAGAGAGGAAGAAAGTGTCAATGAAGGGCTTCTATGTGGAGCTTCGTAACAAGGCTGCACATGATATCGTGTCAGCGATAAGTGATAAACAGTGAACTGTTATATGAAAGCTGAATAGTCATCTGATTTTTAGAGGACTGGCCTTTAGAAAAGCAGAAAACATCCTGACACTTGTGATGAAATTGTAAGAGTTTTTCTTACTCTATGGTTATGTATTAGATTTGAATTGATTTTTTTAGAAAAATAGATGTATGGGCAGATGGTGATATTTACTTAAGGGAAACTGAATTCATTATCTGACTAGAACTGGTTATTTCAAGCAGCTGTTTGAAAATGAGAATTCACTTTTTTATGAAGGAGAACGTATGTTTGGGGAAAGTGGATCCTCTCTTTTCAAAATATAAGGCTGTTACTGGTTTAGTCTATGGCAGAGGCTTTTGTTATGGCTATGTGTGAATTTATTTATGGAACAACCGTAACTGAAATAGTCAAAAGCTGATTTTGTGAAATAACTTGGCAATCTAAAAAAACTTGAGCTTAAAAGTTTCCAAAATAGATGAAAGTTGTAGCTGTTCTTTTCCTTAAGATCTTGGACCAGAAAAGTGGGCAAGCTTCTTTTACTATAAAGGCTTCTTTTGCTGTAAAACTTTTTCCTTTTAGACAAAATATTTATTAATCTTACCTGCCAAATTCAATTTCTTACTGTCCTATCTGTCTTTATTTTGAGTTATTGACATATGATTACTTCAGAAAATTACTTGAAAGCCCCCAAATTACTTGAAATTCTCTAGAGAATAGTCAAAAGTAAGCCAGAGGAAAGGAAACCAAATGTGAACCTACCTGTTATCTTTTACAGATCTGAATTTTGGGGCTGTGTATTTTTGGCTCAATCATATGTATTTTTGAAGCCCAAGTGTATTAAAAATCATCTTAGCTTTTTGTTTCTTTATGTTTAACATGTTTCTGTTAAGTTTCCTTGGAAAGATGGCCAGATACGATTATCTGTCTGTAAAGGTTGAAGGCTATCTCCTGAAAATTGTAGTTTATTCATAGCTTGTCTCCTTTCCTCATTTCTTTAAGAGGACTTTCATGTGAAATGTTTCCGTTTGGGAAACCTGAGATCCTGGATTTCTTGAGGATTTCTTTTCTGGATTTCTTAAGAGTGATGTGAACCAATTCATTGAAGGTGGATACCCAAGTCACTTACCTTTTAAAGTTTCTGGTTTTCTGTTCCATCATAAGAAAGCTGAGATGCTTGCTTACTTTACTGGAATCTGTGTTAACATTTTCGAAGTTCTCTATACATTTTCAAGTGGTTTTGCTTCTCAGAATAGGCTCACACAGTTAATGACTTCATGACCCTCAGAATGCCTCGTTTTCAGAATTCCCTCTCCAAACACTCCCGCGTAATGCAGCTATGTGTACATGAAGCACAAAGAGAATCTCCTTCTAAACAGAATGGTTGTATAAAGATGGCTTTTTGCTAGAAACGGCATTGTTCAGTTTGCACAGTCATAGCCCTTCATTCACATTCCTGCAAATTGTAAAGCCTTCCCACTGCATAATGGTATAAGCAGTGAAAATGAGAGGTATTCTCGGAAGGTTTTCAGCCTCTCCTCAAAATGTTAACATCAGCTCTTTGTGGAATCTTTCTGGAGAATCTCATGCCGTGCTCATATATGACCTTGGTGATGTTGATGTGTGTATATATAAGTATATGCCTTACGGTTTGGCCATCTGCTTTTGCATAGTGACATAGTCATTTGAAAGCCAGTTGTTAGACTGGTTTTCTGTGACATTAGGTAGGAGATAGCAGTGGATGCACAGTGGGCGCCGCAGGCCTTTTGCTTGCGTGGTAAGCTGTTAGGTGACTGAAATTCCTTCTGTAGATGCTTTAATCCTGAGGAAACCAAAATGCAACAATATGTTAATGCCTAGGGCTTTAAAAGCAAGTCGCTGACTGAGGACGGACATTGTTAATCTCTGAGTTTCTTGTGTACGCATTCTTTTATTGCCTCATATTTTAATTGAATGAAAAAGACTATTTCAAAGATGTTTCCTGGGCTGTAAAGAACTGCAGTATTTGGAATGGGATTAAGAATAGGTCTAGAATCATCAATGCTAATGCAGTGATGCAGAAGACTTGTAAAAGAGCAAGATAACCTAGTTGAAATTTTATTGCAAACAGTCTCTCTTCCAACCCCAGCCAAAATAAGTAGTTTATAGCACATGCTGTCTTGTTCATCACACGATATTTGGATTTCACTTATTCATGAGATGCTTGCAATTTCTCCAGCAAGATTGCAGATCATAACTTTTAATTTCTTTTTTCTTTCTCTAGATCCAGAGAGAGTTTGCAATGGCAATGCTATGGAAATTTATGAGAGTTGCTAAGTATTCTAAAGCAGCTTTGTCACAGAAAGTAAAAGTAAGAGGAACTATCACCCATTTAAGGCATTCTTCCTCCAAGTCTATACCTTCTGATTTTGCTGCCAACACAACATTATTAAATACGGTGGAACTGCTTGGTAAAGATTATCCTCGAGATGACTACAGTAATGTCACGGAGAAGATTCTGTCCAAAGTTGGGAAAAACTTGCACAACAAAAAGCATCATCCTTTGTGGCTAATCAAGGAGCAGGTGAAGGACCACTTTTATAAGCAATATATAGGACGCTTTGGAACGCCGTTGTTCTCTGTCTATGATGGTCTTTCTCCAGTGGTTACCGTACAGCAGAATTTTGATAGCCTGCTTATCCCACAAGACCATGTCAGCAGGAGGAAAGAGGATAACTATTACTTGAATCGTGAACACATGCTAAGAGCACACACATCAGCTCATCAGTGGGACTTGATACATTCTGGCTTAGATGCTTTTCTGGCTGTGGGAGATGTCTATCGCCGTGATACAATTGACAACACCCACTACCCAGTCTTTCATCAGATGGAAGGCATTCGGCTCTTCTCCTGTCACGAGGTAGGAACTCTCTGTAGTTGACATGAAAGAGATTCTGGGTAAGTTGCTTGATCTTGTATTTGCTCTGAGCAAAGTGCATGCACTTAAACCAGTTGTAGTCACACAGATGATACGCTGTACGCTGATAAAGGTCAAGGGGGTGGTTGTGTAAGAATACCTTTAATTTGAGAAAAATATGGATGAGAAATACTGAATTAAAAAAAAAAAAAAACCCTAAAAACATTCCCAGAAAAATGTGGAAAGTGGACAATAGTCTTGAAAGCTAGCAAAATAAAACAGTATCTGAAAGCAAACAGCTGGCACAGCTTATGATTTGCATAATTCAGTCCTAATTCTGTCAGAAGTACCTTCCAGGTATGCTCTTACCATAAAACTTTGTCATGTTAGCAATTGAAGGATTCATGGTTGTGAGTTCTTGCATCTCCAATACAGAGTAAAACTCTTAGTCATCTGTCTTCTTTTAATAGCTCCAAACTTCATTTATGAATATCTTCTTTTCTAATGAATTGTCCCATGCTTCATCTCATTCTCTACCTGTGTTGAAAGGAGGATTTGTTGCAGCTGATAGTTACGGATGTGTAATATATACACAGTAAACTCGTCTGAGAACAGACACCAGCTGAAGAGCTCTAGGTAGATGTCCAAGACTCTTGAGTTTGTATATATTGTTGGCACAACTTATGTGCACTGCAGATGCTTGAGTGTCGTTAAATATTCTGCTGTATCATTGACTGCTTGTAAAAATAAGCCAGATTGTTTTCTAAATAGTAATTGATTGGTACAATTTGTGTATGCTTGTAGCAATACTGCCAAATTCACATTTATATAGCTACAATGAACCTATACTAATAATACTTAGATGTAGACCATTCTTAATGTGGTTGCAAGTAGGCGACAGGAGCTTGGCAGGGAAGCACGATGTCTGAGGGAGGCGCAGGGAAAGCTTAGTGCACCATTTTTCTCACTCACGGGAAAGGTTCCTGTCATGCACATGGGCATTTTCTCACCACATTACCACTTCTTTGGCCATTTTGAAAGTGCATCTGCCTGTGAAGATGTCCAGCAAGCTATATGGTATCAAATGGCATTTACAATGACTTCTTTGGTAATGAAAGAAAGGAAAAACTTACAGATGTATTGCATCTTATTTGTTAGCTATTCTTTTGCATAGGCACTTTCATAGTTATAACCTGTTTTATAATCTGGCTATAATATGATTTAAAAATGCAAGAATAAACTGGTACAACATTATGAAAATGACATTTTGTAACATTTTAAATTCATGCCATTTTTTTCATCTCAGTTGAAATTCAGACCTCTAGATGTGAAGAGGCCACCGTATCTGCCACAAAATTAGAATGGCTGCCCTGTTACAGGATGGTGTTCATGAGAACTTGGAAGTGATTGATCTAATCATTGAAATAATTCTCAAGGAATATGTCCCTTAAAATGTTTGCCTGCATTGTTAGGCTATTTCTTTCTCCTGCACAAAGGAAATAAAACGAAGTGTAAGAAGACGACTGTAATAAGTGGGAAGAATCTTACAGAAAATTCTGCTGATACCTACCAGCTAGAAATATGCTGATATGCAGTGTACAGTGATCTGATTCATTGCATTATGGGTTGTTTGTTTGTTTTTGTTTGTTTGTTTCTCAAGGGAATGCTTGTGATACTATAGGAGAATGTCAATATTTGATGAATTTGAAGCTAGATACGCTGTACTTAAAATGGCAAACATGTACTGGCTTGTTTCTGAAAAATCCTGAAGGCTCTGTGCTGATGAACTGATGATAGTGGCATGGCGCACAGTGTATAAAGTTTTGTTTATTGGGGACCATGCATAAGTTCTAGCTAGGT
>VZSV01000039.1:5181447-5192973 GCA_013398735.1 Nothocercus julius
GAGACTGATGTTGGAGAGTCATGGCCTGGCTTACCAGTGCTTCAACTGAGAGCATTTATCTCTTACCACGTTATAGCATTTGTGAGTCGGGGGGATTTGGGTCTTTTTGACTCTTTGTAGCAGAGCAGAATCCAGTCAGCTTTCTGATGTAGGTGGAAATGGTGAAGCTAATTTTATTTTAGGGTGGACATCCCCCAGATACCTCCTTACACTGGATCCATGATTGTGTTGACACTTGGTGATGCTGCTGTGTGCCAGCGGTGGCTGGACGAACATCTGATACACATCCAGACATGGCACATGGCCCAGAGTGTGTCCATTTGCTCATCAGGCTGGCAATCTCACCAATGTGCGTTAGCCAGCTGGGTGCTGTTGCCTTCAGGATGGCGTTTGGGATGTTCGTTGCACGTAGCGCACTGGTCTCACCAACCTGAGAGCTGATCCTTCCTCCTCACGACCTTCAGGAACTGGACATCAGAAGTAGAGCCCCCATATTAAGAAAAAGAAGAGTCGCACTACTTTGCTAGAATATTCCTCGAGTTCTGGCATGAGTTCTTAGCGCTGTAAGAGGCTGCCCAGAGAAGTTGTGGAGTCTCCTTCTCTGGAGATCTTCCAAACCCCTGTGCCACCCTGTGCCACGTGCTCTAGGTGTCCCTGCTGGAGCAGGGGGTTGGACTAGATGATTCCCTTCCAGCTTCAACCATTCTGTGAGTTTATTCCCGAAGCTGAAATTGGTTGAAGTGGCCTGGGTAAAAGGCGTGGCTAGCGCAGGTGGAACTGCCTTCCCTTTTGCTGTGGGCTACCCAGCTTGTGAACTTGGGTCCAGTGAGATCAGTATTTTCAAAATTGTGGTGTATAAATCATGCCCTGATTAGGGAAGCTTCACTTCCCTAATGAGCCATGTTTTATTTGTATTCTCCTTATCTGAAAATTATACAGCAAAGGGGATCAGATGATCAATGAGATTTTTTAATAGTGGTCCATGGCCCAAAAAATTTAAAAGCGACTAGTGTGAAGATCCAGAAATTTAAGGTGTCCACCATGCAAATGGAAATGTAACTTGTTTTTTTTGTTGTTGTTTTTGTTTTTTTTGCTATTTTCTCCCAAAAGGAAAGCATATTGATACCCAGTAAAGACTGTTCTTCAGCCGGTTGTCTGTATGTCTTTATAGCCTGTGAAACTGCCTGGATTGGGGTGCAGATTTGTAAATTTCATTGCGTTGAAGGCTGATTGGAACTGTCAGTAAATTTTCTTTTTGATGAGCTATGTTCAAATAAGCATCGTTATTAATCCATCAATTGAGTGTTACAGGACATCTAAAATGTTGTGGAAGTGGTTGTACTATTTTTAAGTGGATTTAGAGTGCCGCTGTTTGCTTATTTATGGGGATATTTGTCCAGACTCGCGAGTCACAATGCATTAGGTGTGGCAATGCTGAGTGGCGCATGCGGATCCTCTTGTGAGCTCGTTTTAAGTGCTGGCTTGCTTTTGTGAAGACTAGTATGTGAATATTATGTATTCATTATTTTAATACTGGATATGCATGACAGGAAAAATAGACAGTTGCATTGTCAGAAGACAAGTTCTTATATGCATCTTTCTAATCTGAAACCTAATATGAATGTCAGCATCCTGTAAAGAGAAGCGTGCACTTGATCTGAATCCTAAGTGTGTGGATAATGAAGTAATACGAAAGTGGTGATTTTTGTTTTTTTTTTTTGTTTTTTAGTCTGTCAAGTAGTTTTAAAGATATTAGGATTCTTTGCTGAAAGTGTGCCACGCTGAGAAATACAGTAGAAGAGCTTTTACGGGAGCATTTATTTGTACAATTAAAAATTGGTATTTCATAGGTTGCCAAATTTGACTTTATTCTTATTAGGAGCCGTCCTAGTGTAACGGGTAAATGTCATGCCAGATGGTAAGGTCACTTTGTTTCCCTTCTCTTTTGTAATGTAACATCAGTCAGATATGGTGATAAGCCCTGGAAAGCATTTTTATTTATTTATTTCCATTTGCATGATGAGGCAATATGCAGCTCATCCTTCATTTGTTTCAAACTCCAGCTTTGCTGGCTTGATGTGTGCAGAAAGGTGACAGCGTTTCTCATCCAAGGCGTCTACTTTGCACAGT
The DNA here is from genome assembly GCA_013398735.1 of Nothocercus julius. NCBI lineage: Eukaryota > Metazoa > Chordata > Aves > Tinamiformes > Tinamidae > Nothocercus > Nothocercus julius. Next base: position 5,183,578 of record VZSV01000039.1, read on the forward strand.
GCAGCCATCACAGGGATGGATTGGTGTATCAATTTAAAACGGCTTCTACCAGCATAGTAATATTTGTGAATGAAAAAAAAAAAAAAAAAAAAAGGGAGTAAACAGTACAAGAGCAAGACAGTTTTTCTCACTACTGCCGTGTCCCCGGCTGTAGTGCAATGGAGAGCGCCTTGAGGAGTGCCAAAATGAGCTCCCCTTTGTGCCTGCCTGGGAAGGGGATCTTTTCCTCACCATTCCCGGGCTTTTGGGAACTCCCTGAGGGTTGGGAAACAGGCACAGCTGGACCCCATGTCCCTGCGCCCACCTGTCTCTTGCTGCTGCAAGGCAACTGATGGGAGCTCAGCTGCTCTAGCTCTTTCTCTCTTCGCCCCTTCTCGGGGCTTGCTGCTCCTCCGGGGCTGTTTTCCGGCCACTCGCTGCTCTGTTGCCTGAGTGCTGGGCCTGGCGCCAGAGGAGACGGTGCCTGGGGCTCCGCTGGAAGGATAAACACCCTGGCAGATCGGAGGGCTAGTGTGTGGCTGGGTGTATTTACTGGGTCTCCTGTTACTTTCCCTTCATATCTGATGTAACCTACTGAAGTAGATTTTTGCCTCGAAAAGCAATTGCAATAGCAGCATCTCAGGACGGGGGCAATGGTAGAGGAAAGTACTCCCATGTCGTTGGCAAATGCTGTGTAAAGACACTGAGTTTCATGTCCTAAGATATTGGTGAATAGGGGAAAACACACCTTCTAATTTACAAGTACAGTGTATTTGACTCTAAAGGATAAAAACCTTGAGCTTGAGGGAACTTTCAGTGTACGAAAGTCACCTCTGCAGTGAACAGAAACAAACAGGGAGCTCTAGAGGGCATTTCGGAGCGGGGGCCTGGCTTGGCCCCTCCAAAGGGCCATGTGAAGGAGCCTGTCCCTCCCCACGGAAAGACTGTGTTGGGATTAACCTGGCCAGGCTAAAGCTGCTCCGTGGGAGCCCTGGCCTCCACCTCCACATGTTGAGTGGCCGATGGGCCCCGCTGACAGGGAATTAGTCAGCAGGGCAGCTACTGGGCGCCTCTTGCCAGCAGCACAGACGGTGCCAGTAAGAAAGGGGTTTAATCCTCCCCGTGAGCACCCGGGTAATGAATCTGTTGTCTAGGAGTGTATTAGCGGGGTCCGTCGAGCTGTTGCCTTTGGATTCGTAGCAGTGTTTTTGTTAGATTGCTGAATAATTATTTTATGCAATGTTTTTATTTCTCCCTCTTGTTTCATGTTTTCCTGCAGTGTGCTAAGGAGTTAACTCGGTCTGCGTTTTCTCGGTCTGCCAGCCCAGGCCCCCTCTGACTAGTAATACAAAGTATAAAATGGAAACTTAGGTGTAATTTTTTTTTTTTTTTTATTCCCTCTATTCATTTGGCTGCTAGCTTGCCTGTTCTGTAAACTCAGGCTCCTTCTGCACAGCGTTGTGTCTGTGAGAAACATGTAGAAATTAGTCCATGATAATTGTGCACAGCATTGGTGGCTTACTTGGGGGTTCACTGGAATTTTTAAAAGCATTTTGGTGCTCTAAAGAAGACAAAGAGAATGTGCAGTCAAAACAAGAGATTGTATGTTTGTCCAGGAATTATGGTTACACCCCTTCATTCTCTTCAATTAAGAGCTAGTCATGTTAGGAGACTTCCTATGAAGAAAACCTGAAAACTTTGTTTTTTTTCCTGTGCCTGTGATAGGTCGGATGTAGAGGTGTGGAGGAAGAGGGGAAGGGAAAGTTGCTAGAAATGCTTTTGCAGTAACTCCCCCTGCCCTGCCCAACTGAGTGCGCTGTTTTGTGTGTCACTGTAGAATTGCTGCACAGCAGCAAGCTGTCTGTCCTCCCAACACAGAACCATTAATGACATAACTTAACAGAAGTGCTGCATGGGTCTCTTCGAGAGGAATTAGAATTACTGGTACCTAGTGATTTGCAGGTTCCTCGACAGAAATATATGCAAGTGTGCCCCAAATCAAACAACTTTTACTGGCTCGGATGTGATGGAGAGCAGCCTCTACGCGTACAGCAAGTTGGTCACATCCGCAGTGCAGTGGCTCACCTGGCTGTGTGCTTTGTAATTAATCTGAAAACACTCCACTACGCGCCAAACCCTTAAATTACACACAGGCAAAATTTCTGTATGCAAGAAAGCGATGTGTGTAAAGGGACATGAGAAGATGATAGCTCTTACAGAAATAAAGTGTGCTGCACATAAATCAGATGTAGGAAATTTAAAGCCCATTGCTATGGGACCAGGTTTTGTGTTAAAATTAATTTGATTACAGGTAAAAATATGTGGGTTTTATTTCTTTTATGAAATATTAAATATTAAAAAAAAAAGTTGAATCAGGAATTATGGTATTGTGCATTATAGTTTTTGGAATGTAGTTTAGATATACTATATCTCTATGCATATATACAGAGGACTTTGTTCTGCACAATAGCTTTCAGAATAACAGAATTTGGAAAAAAAATCACTTTCAAAGATATTTGTTTTCCTTATAAATTAATAATTCTATGTAGCTAATTATTATTATTGAAGTTATGGTACAGAAGTAAAAACCTAAAGATTGAATATATCCATTCTTTTAATTGCTTATCGCTTTGTTTAGTGATCAGAATTTGTGTATTTTGCTCTCCAGACTTAGCAGGTGAGATTCCTACTTAAATCAGTAAAACTCCATATGAGATCTTTGCTGTTTTCATTGTAAACCTGAATACCAAACACTGGTGTTCTGATGTTCTTGCATTTCTGTTTCAGCTGTTCTGCAGTGTCAAAGGTGGTGAAGATTTCCAGCTGTTTGAGCAGGGCCATCGCACGGCACACAAGCAAGAATCTCACACCATGGAGGCAGTGAGGCTGGTGGAGTTCAACCTGAAGCAAGTGCTCACAAAGCTCATGACTCACATCTTTGGGGATGGTAGGTTGTGGCACCTTTCGGCCTGGGCTGACAGTGGGTGGGTGGAATCCAGTACTCTGAGGCTGTTGTATTGCTGTGTATAAGAGCAAGAAGGTTAGTGCCATTCAAGTGTCTTTTAATGTCAGAGTAACTTGCTATGGATTGACTTTTCAGCTGTATTCTTATATTTTCAACCACACTTTTATATTCGATTTTTTTTTTTAACTGTACTACATGCACAATTAGTAAAATTACTAAGGAGAACCCATCAGACAACAGACATTCCTCTTGATTTTTCTGAATACTGGTGCCTGCCACGTTGTGTAGAGTCAGACACCCCTTGTGTCACCCCTTGTGAAGAGGTTTGATCTCTGCTGTGCCAGGGTAATGTGGTGGGCAGGTACACAGGTGGGGACACATGCAGGACCTAACTACAGGCTTGCATGTGGCGGAAGATAGGTACTAGAGGAGATGGCAATGTGTAATGTCCATGTAGGTCTTGTGATGAGGGACAATTACAAGTGCAGCACATGCCCATGTACCCAAAGTGCCATGAGCACAACCCTGATGCAAATAAATGAAATCGCTTGGCTCAGGGGAGGCAGTCTTTGCCAGGTTAGCACAAAGCTGGAAAATTGTGTGGTTGTGAAAAGTTGTGTGGTATTTAGAGTGGAATAAGGAAGGGTAATAAATGTCTGTGTATAAGAATGAAATACTATTCTCTCCTCAGAAATACCCTTTGCTGTAGCTGAATTTATAAATGGCCCAAGTTAAAATTGCTCTGTTAGTGCTGTTTACTGGCAAGGAGGCTGGTCTTTCCTCAACAAAAATAAATGAATCAGTTCAGAAATGCTGGGTAGTATTAGAATGCATGGGATATAGATGGCTCCTTTCAGAGCTCTTTTAAGATGCCCACTGACTTTACAGCAGTAGTTCCAAGGATGGATTGATGACAGTATCAAGTCCTATACATGACTGCTTGAATTTTCTTTGGAAATTCTAAAGCTGAATTTACAACAACGAAAACTTTTGCTTGCTTTTGTTCTATTCACACCTTGAAAGAAATTTTGTTAACTTCCTGGCTTTAGTTCTTATGGTTGTATTTTGCTTGCCAGCAGCATTTTGAAACACACACAATTAGGATCAAAGTGAGTAATAGGAAAAATGATATTTTTTAGATCAGTGCCTCAAATGTTTAGGGTGTTGTTAAAGAGAACATTTTCCAGGAGTTATTAGTGATATCTAAAACTGTAGTGACATCCTTCTGTAACTGTTGACAGATGCAGCACTTTAAGCTTCAGTATGTTGCCTATTATTAATTCTTCTACAGTCCATTCAGTGGCTAGAAAGATATTAAAAAAAAAAAAAACTTAAATGATTGTAAATCTCCAGACTGAAAGAAGGTTTGTTCCTCTTGTTGTGGGACTTTTCTCTTCTCTTTAAGACACGAAAGAAATTAAAGCTAAGATGTATTTTACTGCATTTGTTATTCCTTAGCATTTTTTTTTTCTGATGGATATTCTGTAAGGCCTGATGTTCTTTTAAAAGCAAAAATTTTATTCTTGTTATACTTCCCTTTGGCTGTATTCTTTACGTCCTGTGCTGTCCACAGAATATTGCAGTTGGATAGCATATATCTGGTTCCAGAAAGCTACTGAGACGTTAGAGTCACCTTTGTTATCCATAGGCAGGTTGCTTGGACGGTAGATTGGGTTAGATGCAAGTTAATTTTGTATAAAATAGCTTAGGCTTGACGCTCTGAACTTGGATAGCTGTGCTTCTGCAGTGCTTTTCTGTGCGTTTCTCAGCTCAGGTCCATGATAGGATGAGGAACTCTGGAGGAACTCTCTTTTTTTTTTTTTTCCTCCCTTCATGACATGCTGAATGTGTGTTGCTTTAAGCTCAGGTTACACAATATTTAGTGAGCCACTTTTGCTTTATCTTACTTAACCTGCACTATTAGGAATGTGGGGTATTTCAGTGTTGAATGTATGTGCCAGTAAATAATGTAAAAAAAGTTGCTTAAAGATCACTAGGTTATGGATGGTCAAAGACTTGATTAAAATCTGCATTTATATATATTCCCAAGGTTTGTCTGCAAAAGGAATGACATATATCAGAGAAGGAAAGATCCAGAGCATATAGTCAGTTGTCTTCAATTTTTAACAATGTCAGATAATTCCCTTTATTACCTTTTCTAATGGTATGTGTTGCCTAATTGTGTATTCTGCAAGTGATGTTCATTCCATTTCTTTCATGAGATCTTACTGTTGGGGAGCTATTTCAAATATTCAGCCTAGAGATCACCTTTTTTAATTTCCCTCTATTACCTCCAGATCCTGTGCACACTTTTAAAATAATTAACTTAAACCTCAATCTCCACATTGAGATCTGTAAGTGAAATAATTGTCTGGTATGAGTTATCATGTAACCAGGCTAATTAAGGTTAACTATTTTAGCTTTCCTCCCATACTAGGTCCTTCTTCCCCAACTCCAGTTTTCTCGCTAAGCCTGTTTGCCACAGACTTTCTGCACCGAGAGATTCGGAGGTAATCCTGCCAAGGCAAATGGACAAGAATTACTTTGTGCTTGTTCTGTGATTTGTTGTTCTGTGTAGACAGGCCAAAATTCACTCCTGTTCCTTCTGTTTGCAGACTTAGAATTTGCTGCACAATACCCTATCTTTTGCCATGACCTCTTTAGAACAGAGGAGAAGTCTTGGTTAGAAGGGACTTCTGGAGATTTTGTGGTCCAGCATTTGTTGAATTCAGGGCCTTCAGTTAAGTTATCCAGACAGTGGCCTGTTAAACCAGATCTTGATTATTTCCAGTAAGGAAGAAAACAGCACTTTTCCCAGCAACCTGTTCCAATAGTTAGTGGTTCTTTTCCTCACTGGGGCTTGCTCTGATCTCCATGTTCCTCAGCAATATCAGCCAACTCTTTTAGCACCTTGGATGCATCTCATCAGCTCGTGTTGATTTGTGTATGTCCAGTTTACGTAGATGGTCCCTCACTTAACCTTCCATCATTATTAGTAGTTTGCCATTTCTTTTTTCTTGCTTTTTGAAATAGGAACTTAGAGGTGAGCTTTAGTTGTGAAGACCAAAGCAAAGGAGAGACCTTTGCTTTGACCAAAGAAAAAAAAAAAATGCAATGAGTACCTCAGCCTCTTTGTGGCACTTGTAACTTGCCAGCCCTTTTCTGCAGCAGGACTTGCATCTTCCTTGTTCTTGCTTTCTGCTGACTTCCCTGTACTATCCTGCCTGGTTGTTGTTGATGTCTCCTGCCAGTTTGAGCTCCAGCTGGGCTTTTGCCTTCCTAACTGGCCTGGATAATATTTCTGTTTGCCTCTTTGGGAGCCTCTCCCCTTCTCCATCTCCAACGCTGTTTTTTTTTTTTTTTTTTTTTTTTTTTTTGTTAAACTCTCTCAATAGCTCACTGTTTAACCAGGCTGGTTTTATGTTTTGCCAGCTCCTTTACCTGCTTGGGGGAATGGACTGCTCTTGCACTTGGCAAAGGCTGTCTCGGAAAGTGTCCCAGCACTCCTGGGCTGGTCTGCCCTCCAAGGCAGGCTCCCAAAGGATCCCTCCTAACAGTTCCCCAGGCAAGTTGAAATCTGCTTTTCTGAAGTCCAAGATCTTTATTTTCTTAGCTGTTTTCCTCACACCCTTTAGGATCTTAAACTCTGCAATCTTACAATGACGGCAGCCAAGGCTGCTGTTACCAGTCATGTCTTCAAACAACTCTTATTTGTAAGCAGATTCAGGTTCCTTTCCTGTTATATAACAACTTTGTATTTTACGGTCTTCCTCAGATATGCTATTTTCCAAGGACCGTTTTCCAAACAAATTCTCATTTTTCTTTTTGCTGACACTTCTGAGCCTTGTACCTCTCCTATTATTTCTACTGTTTGCAGTAAATTCCAAGTGTATTATAATGAACACATATAACTAGCAAGCTGTTGCTCTCATTTCTATCTCATTAGGGAAGTTGTTAAATAAGACAGAATACAAACTCGCAAAACATTGCTTTAGTTGCCCTTACCCAAATCACTTGTGTCTATATAGTTTATAGTTCATTTACTTTGCTTAGCAGTGCCCTGAGAAATATGCATCATATCTGGTTTATTCATATGTAGGCTCAGGAAATGAATGTAAAGCAAATGAGAAATTTTGACTTTAATGGAATAAATGCTGCAGGAAAAAATGCTGTGAAGACGCAGTGATCTTTATGGAGGGATCCACTGACAGATATAAAATCGGATACAGCTTTTCACAGCTGCTATTTGCTTTAAGTGACCAGTTCCTGAAAGAGATGTAAACCTTATTTAAGGTACCCAGCTGTTCCACTGAGGGTGGTATAACAAAGACATCTTTTCTACATGGTTCTTTACTAAAAGTGACATCTTAAAAAAGAATATTTTTGCTAATAAGGGATGCTTAAATTCCCTGAATTCTCTCCCCCTACCCCTAATCTTCTGTCCAGAGATGTACCTGCCTTTCTGCTTCTACAATTGCATAAACTTAAGATTTTGCATGTTGGGATATAGATGAAGAGGAAAACATGTGAAATACTGAGCAATTTTGGCTTTGGAAGTATTACTTGCTTGGATGTTTAGGAATCGGACACTTGATTTGCAGCGAGATGTGAAAAGGCACACACTGATTTCCTCGGCCTCTCAGGAGGTTCTGCTGGCAAAATGCTGGCTGGGGGATAGGAGTGGCTGGCTCAAGTATTCCAGCAGCCTCAGATGTGGGCTGCCCTCATTCACGTGTCACTCACGGCACTAAAAACAACTCACATTGGGCAGTGGATTATGGCCTCGTTAGTGGCCAGGTTGGCATATGCTAGTTGGCATATTTGGGATGTTTCCAGGTAGCTGATAGGCAGTTGATGAGCTTATCCTCCTAGTCCTCTAAAAAGGACTGCTTTTATGGTCACATCTCCCACCGTCCTGCTAGCATAGGGAAAGAAATGAGCTAAGCAGTGGTTATTCTGAAAAGTAGCTAAATTTGTAATGCAAACAAGTAAAGCATCAAAGGGCTTTGAGCTCAGTGTCACACTGACTTTCTGGGGGGGAAGAGGGAATGTTGAAGATATGCCCCTATTTTTTTTTAAATTATGTTTTAATGTTTCCATTAGATCACCTTCAAAAATTTTTCTATTCCTGATTCATATTTTTTACTTATCTGCCCAAATTCCTAGACACCTCTGAGAGATGGCAAGAAGATGAGTAAATCCATGCTTCAACTAACAGTTCTTCTTTGGTTAGTTCTCATTGAATAGCCATTGAATATATTTAAAATCAAGCACATGAAGCACATGGTTCTGCTCTGTCTTCTTTTAAGTCTGTTGTAATGACATCTCCTTGGCAGAGTGTTCTGAGATCTGTAAGTATAAGGAGTGGGATTTTTTGTTTTGTTTTGCCTTTTTTTTTTTTTTTTTTTATCATATACTGAGGGCGTAAGGGTCTGGCTAATAAATGCTGAAAGCCATGAGCTAAAGTACATTTATGGTCAGCCAGCTCCCTGCTGTTGTAGTGAGATGAATTGGCTGGAGTAATGAAGTGCAGAATACTTAAGAACTGCCACACTGCTCAAGTGGACAGGTTTTAATGCCTTCTGTGCTCAGTAGTTTCCATTTTGCAGATTTTCCCCTTTTCTCCCATAGAATCCATCTGTAAAAATAATCCTTACAGGAACAAAGAGAATTTCTGGTTAGTAAGGACCATCTGGGTCTCTGGCTTTGTTGCCTCTCTGCTCTGGGGAAGCAGTCGGCCGCTTTTAATGGAGTGCGGTTTGTTTTGAGCGTGGGCAGGGGGGGCTTTGGTCAAGCCTTTTTCATTATGAGACTCAATTAGACTAGCTCTGCCAACTACTAGTTTAGCTTAGTATCTGATACTTTAGATCAGATACTTGCTTTAGAGTGCCAGCTACATCCAGTTCCTTCCCTGGCTTCATTACTTACAAACAAGGGTAGTGAGTCAGGTGCTCTTTACCTCTTGCGTGGTGCTTAGGCAGTTCCTGCTGAAGGACTCATAAGGACAGTGCCCTGCAGTGAGCTGAGCTCAGGTTCCTTGCTAATGTAAATAATCCCTTTGAAAGAATGAAATCAGTATATTGCTGATGATCAGACATTTGATTAGGTTCTGTGTTCTGTTAAGTGTTTCTATTTGAAGTCTGGTTTGCGTGTCTTTGCCTTGCAGAATGTCTAGAAAAAAATCTCTTTTGCCAGGTTTACTTATTTTGTAGTCTGAGAAGAAATAAATTAAGCCAAATCAGGTTAATTATGTAGGTTAATTATGTAGGAGGAGTAGCTGATAGCCCAGAGGGCTGCGCTGCCATCCAAAGGGACCTGGACAGACTGGATAACTGGGCAATGAGAAATCTTATGAAATTCAACGGACAAGTGCAAGGTCCTGCACTTGGGGAAAAATAACCCCAGTCACCAGTACAGTACTGGTGTACAGTACCAGTACTGGAGAAGAGAAG
>VZSV01000039.1:5199391-5215021 GCA_013398735.1 Nothocercus julius
GTGTGTGTGTGTTACACACTATATACGTATATATAGTAACTGAAGAAGCTGTGTGGACAGATTAAAAGACAGGGTTAAAGGGACTGGATATTAGGCATTAAGTAACTGTTGCTTTGTGTTGACAGATGATTCTGTCAAACTGGCAGATCTTGTAACGGCAACTCCCTGCCTGAAATACTTCACTATAGTTCCTTAGAGGTTAACCTGAGTATGCAGCAAATTTTGATGGTATTGACAGATCATTTAAGATTTTCAGTTTTGAGTGAAGTGCCCCAATCTGGCTTTAATACCCTGTGGAAGCAGAATTAAATGCCTTAAGTTGTTATTTTCCAAAAGAGAATAGCGTGTTAAAGTCTTCCGATGACTTCTTATATTTAGGGAGAAACCGTTCTTTGTTTTCACTGTCTTTTAAGTAGAATGTATCAGAGCCATTTGATACATGTAAATAGAAATGTACTGGTCATAGGGAAAAATCATCACATTTGTTCAAAAATGTTGAGTGTTCTTCATTATTTGCCTTCCCATTCTGCTCATTTTCTCCTTTTTTTTTGATGTCTGTAAAGAGGTTCCCTAGCCTTCCCACTTTTTAACCAGCTAAATTTCCAGTTTCTGACATGGATCTCCACAGTACAGGTGTGGTAAAGAACCCAAATCTGAGCGGTAATGAAGCGGCTTTTTGTTCACATTTCTCAAATAGAACTGTTGCTCCATTATTGTCTGCAGATTTTGCTAAGGTTTTATTGCACCCTTGAGATTTCACATACAGAAAACGTTAAATTTTTGGATTCACCAAGACAGGGGCAACCAGCCGCCTCCTTAGTCACTTACTAGGTAGTGGGATGATCCAGTTTTGTGATCCATGCAGATTTCCGTGTTGACAGTGCAGAAGGTTCCTGCTGTATTGGTGTGTGAAGGAGGAAATGCAACCTCAAAAGAACTGTAGGTACCATTTCTATTAAAGCCAATCCAGACATGGAATATTTTTTGAGTTGTCTTGCATTTAGGAAAGTATCCTACTTCTAATTGCATGGTGAATATGATGTCTATCATACATGATATTAACGAAGAAAAATAGAACATATATGCTACTACAGTGTTTTAAGTTGTTGAAAAAAGATGCAGGGAACAATATTGCATGTTTTCATATGGCTAAAGTAGAAACTGTAATTAACTTTCATTTTTTTATGTGCATTTTTTTTGTCATCTTAAAGTGTATTGAATAGGAATGCTGTATATAAATTTTAATATAAAAAAAAGTTTTTCTTACTCTGATTAATGCTGGAAAAATATAGAAACTTTTACAGTACACTTGTAAATAGTTTCAGTTTTAGGTCCATGGTGAGTAGAACTAACATGAGTTGACATAAGATGTTTTTCTGAACTGCGAGAGACTTGCTATTCAAGATTTGCAGAGATTGTGTTCAGTGGTAGGTGCTGAAGTTCACAAATCTGTTTGACTTGATATGATTGCAACCTTGGAATACAGGACATTTGCTTACTCAGAGGCTGCAATCACATAATGTTGCTTAGTAGCTGTGAAATTGGAAGCAGGTAGGGTGTGATCCTTGGCTGATTGAAATCAATGGCAGTATTCTCACTGCTCAGTGTTGCAGAGTATGTGAGCTGGGGGTGGGGAAACGTGAAAATTGGACTAACGTTTACTAAACCCAGAGACAAAAAACAACAACAACAAACCACAGTAATTTTAAAAAGGACATTTTAAAGATAATTCCATAATAACTTTTCCTCCTCTTTTTCAAATTTGAATAGGTATATACTACAGTATATAATCGAAGGATGGCACACCTGACCAAGTCAAAGGTCTGTCCGTCCCCGTCTCTGATATGACCCAAGCAGGTGGCTCACAAAGAGTATAAGAATACAGCCTGGTATACTAATATTTCCCTGATGTGTATTTGCAGCTATCAGCATCCTAAGCTGAAAAAAAGATGGTTTTAATAGCTGTTGTAGTTTATTTGTTGTTGTTGGTTTTTTTTTTAATTTTCATTAATTTGTTAAAGTGTTTTTTTGAGTCACAATAAACCTTTAGTGCCTGCAATGCCTTGTAAAAGATTTTCTAAAACTTAACTTGAATGAGGAATCACCTCCTGTCAACTCTTGTCACCATCTAGGTTCAGTTTCTGCTCCTTATCATATAAGAGGAGAGACAATGGATGGTCGTTTCTTCTTCCTTTTTTTTATACTACTCATGGTCTGTTTAGATCTCAGGCCTAACTCTCAGCAGTGATTTCTTTTCAGGCTAGCAGGTCCTGGCCATACAATAGCTCCCTGTGTGGAAGCTCATCCCTACGATCTGGTAGTCCTCAATGCTCTTACCTGCATTTTTCACGGGTTTTTGCTATAGGAGGACTCATGTAATGTTTAAGTTGTGGGCATATGGTGTTTTCGCAAACTGGCATAAAGGCTTTGAGTTCTCTTTTCCTTTTCTGTTGATTTTTAGCTCTCATTTTGCTATGTTGACCCTTAATGAGCCTTAAGTTGAAAATGAAGGAAAATGTCGGTATGATGACTGCAAGAGATGATTGTGTCTGATCACTGGACTAATGGTTTGAAACATTTGGAAAAACAGTCGTTCAGCTCTGGATGTGAAATTGGTTTTGATACCTTGTTTCCTGAAGTTATGAATCATGAAGGCAGCTGTATTTAAGCTACTAGTAAGAAGAGTTGGTAAAGGTTTCCTGCTGCGTGTAGATTTTCTACCTTCCACCTCCTAAAGTAATGTAGATATTTACATTCTTAAGGAACCCATCTTTTTGCTTCTTGAGTTGAAGCTGGATCTAGTAGGCAATGTTATACATTTTGAAAGAGGAAATAACAGTTTTTGCAGCATGAATTAGTATTAGTTATTATTGTGGCTTCAGGGAGGAAATGAGTGGACGATGCTGGGCTTTAAGTAAGATGAAGAAAGCTTCTTGTCAAGTTTGCATATACCTTTGCTATAAAGATCAGGGTATCACACACAATTCAAGACCCGGAACTGCTCAGCAACTTTTAAACCTTTTAAACCTTCCTAAGTTCCTTTGAACACAAAGAAAGGAGTTTGCAGTAAATTTGACAAAGCGTTACTTTTGTTTTAAGAAGTGAAAACTTTTTTGCCTTGAGTGTACTCCTGGGTGAAAGCAGATTGCTGGAGTATAAGCTTTTCCTACTTCGTAGCCCTTTTCCTGATCAGTTGTCAGAGTTAATGCCAAAATTTCAATATTGTTTGACCCAGTGCTGCCACCTTCAGCCCGGTAGAAGTCTTAACATGTAGAACTTGCCTGCAGTGCTGCAGTAAATATATCTTTCTTTCTTTGTTTATTGAAGAACATCAACATTGATGTCTAAAGGAAAGTAATAATTTTAAGCTCTTAACCTGTCCACTTGTCATCTTTGCTTTGTGGGAAAGGATTTTCAAATTTTGACAGTTCTTCAGGGGTAGCAAATTAGTAGTCAATAGACAAATTATATGTTACCTTGTAGACATAGGGTTTTTTCTTTCCATTTATGAATATATTCTTAAATAAAATTTTAGTTATGGGTGAATTAGGTTCATATATCAAGCAGCAGGGTATATTTTTGGGAAGGGGAAATTTAATATCTTTCATCTAGCAATTTTTTTGCTGTTCAGTTCCTGCCTGGTAAATTACATTAAAATGCTGGAGCAGATGGTGCATGTGGTGTAAATAGTATGCAGGCCCATGTTCAGCCTGTGCTATCCGCCCCCAGCAGGGACCTTGAAATAGTTAAAGCTGAATGTGTGCATATTGATATAGCGTGTAGGGATAAATATAATGTGTTTAAAACAAATTCCTGCAACATCTTAAGGTGAAATCAAGATTACAGAGGTATATAGGTTCCCTGAGTACCTAGGATCTCCAAAGAACTGATTAAAACCCAGGCAGTGGTCATCTGGGTGGAAGAGTTCTTCTCACAAAGTAAATCCAAAGTGATGTACGTCAGTGGTGTAAGCTCCCTGGTTCCCCATTACAAACTGTTGAGTGGTTCACAGCTCCTCTTCTTAGGTCACTGTCTGTCTCCTATGCGATTGTATCACTAGAACACCTTGATGTCTCGGTCCTTCCCATTCTTATTCTCCTGAAACCCTGGTGAGATAGGGAGGTGCTGCCATTTAGCTCCAGTGTTTTATGGACTGGATTTAAAGTACACGGGAGACTGGAGTGCATACATGCACATTGTGGACAACCCTCCCGCTGCCTCAGCAAGTTAGCCTTCCTGTCACCCTTGTGTACAGAACAGGGAGAGAAGGTCTTCCAGTAGAGAGCCCGTCTGAACACGATTTGGACTTCTTTCCTGAATCTCGCTGCTAAGCAGCCTCTAGAAATGACTAGCTGCAGGGAGAGCCTTGTTTCCTAATTGAGACAGGTGTCTGAAGGCTAAGTGAATATGCCACAAAGAGATGATGTCCTACCTTAAATGAAATTAATGGCAAGTTAGGAAGGATCTGACTTCTCAATGGTCTCAGAAGTTGCCTAAGACAAAGTGGAGTCGAATCCAAGCTCTGGTTTTATATCCAACATCTAAGCCTCCTTTGTCTCAAGTCAAGACTGTGTTTGGGTGTCTTTTAAACTCTAGATGTCTCTGCTTGAGCAGGTGGGTTGGACTAAATAATCTCTAGAGGTCCCTTCCAACCTCAGCCATTCTGTGATTCTGTAATTCTGTAGTTGGAAGGAAGTCTTGGTCTCATCTTGATAAATAAACCAGGACAAGGAAAGATATTTCACAGAAATGATGCTCCAGTCAATCTAAAGATGCCCTGTTTTATTTGTTACCTTATTCTCTTGTTCTGTTACCAAAGGCTGCATCACTAGGCTTGATGTGTGTGTGTCTGTATAAAGTTATACCCTTCCTCTACTCTCTCCTGTTCCTTGTCAAGTTGATAATTTTCCTGTTGTCTCCTCCTTAATTTATAGCTCTATTTTTAAAACTGGTTTTCCTTCAAGTTTTTCATCCAGAAGGAACGTATAAAATACTTGAAATGTTGCTTTCTCTGGTTTTATTGCCTTTGGTAGTTTCATTATCTATGTTGGAGTTGGTGTTCTTCATAAGAATTAATATAAGCTTACTCACAATCCGTATGTGTTTGTGTAGAATGAATGAATATTGTGCTCCTTTTTATCACAATTCAGTTACACCTATTTCTTGAAAATGTCTAATTTATTCACAGGGATATTTTGTGGGGAGGTAAGTATAGGATTGCATTCTCAGATAAGTTGTTATTATAGGACTTGATTGACTGTTTGAATTTGTGATTCGATATGATGCTGCCAGTTGAGTGTTACAAAAGCACTGTCAATGGGTTAAAAGGATAATTTCCCATTCATGGTTCAAAATTTTATTTTTATGTGGAATTTGTGTTCCCTATGTTCACAATTTAGGAATCTCATCGCTCTCCCTTCATACTTAATTTTCTTTTGCCCTAGAATTTCTGTGAAAAGTGTTAACTTCGTCTAACCTAAAAACCAGCAAGGGTAGTTACATGAGGGACTGGGGCATAGAACTTCTTCAGTGAATGAAACTTCTTCATAGTGTGTGAGACTGATTTTAGTTCACTTGGAATTCATAAAAGAAAAAAGAGGTGAGAGTAGTTAGGTGCAGAGAGAGTATACCCTCTGCATGGGTATAGCTGGATCCTTTAATGTTGACACTGCATTTGAAGCTGTTTGCCCATGTGTATTTATTGCCTCTCCTTCCCTTTATTTTTTTTAATCAAAAGTAAATTAAAATTTAGTAATTCAATATGATTTGTCTCCTTGGGATCCAGCAGGAGGACTAGAGCACCACACACCACACAGGACTAAATAATGATGGATGTAGTTTATTAAGCAGCTCCCAAGTAAAAGAAAATGCTACTCTCAAAAACCTTGAAGAGCAACAATTTATAGCACAGGGGAGGTGTTTCCCTTGGCTTTATTTATGCAAATGAAAATACTGCCAAATATTAGCATTGAATTACCACACTGTTATGTGATGAATGCTCAGTCTTTTTAATCAGCCAAAAGCTAGTCCAATGAGCCTAATATAATTCCATATAATTCCTCATCAGGCTAGGATACCCTGCGGGTTCTTTTGTTGAGTTGTAATATTAATTTTTCCTGTTCCCAGGATATTTATCAAGACTAACCAACTGAGGGATGAGAAGAGATTTTACAGGCATGTGTCTAACTGTTCCTTACTCTGCTGCACAAAGCTCAGTTGAGATACTTTATATAATCTCAGTTGAATTAAAACTATTTCAGAAAGTGTTTCCTTTTGCTAAATGGCAAACACAAACTTGGTTTTGTATTTCTGGAGAGGGAGGTTTTGGTTAGAATGTTCCTATTTTGGTCCATTTTGTGTTCTTGAGCTTTCTATATAGTGAGTTGAATGGGAGAACACAGTTGTGATTACAGAGGGTGAATATACCCTCTCCTCTCTCTGCTCCATGTAAGCATTAGGAACGTAACAAGCTAGCAGTAGTGCAAGGGTGATCAGCCTTCCCACTTCTGTGTTGTTTAGCAGTGGCTTTGTGCCGCTGAGAGCTGTGAGGCCCACGGCTCTGAAGGGTAACGAGCGGGGTGGATTAAGCTGAGGAGCGCACAGCTGAGCGGTAACAGCAGCTTTCCAGTGATTGTGCCAGTGTGGGGGGGCACAAGTCCCGTCCGAGCCCAAGGTGCCAGCCCCTGCTGGTTCTTTTCAGCAGCCCAGAAGACTTGTCTTGCCCAGGTGTCTGTCTGCTGGAGCAGAGCGGCCTTTGTGTGTTGCTGACTTGTGTGTGGAGCAGTGGCTGGGGTCTTCGCTTGGATTGCAGGCAGGCAAATACAGAACAGCTGCTGGCCGCCATTTATCTATTATTGCTGCCAACAGAATAATCTTTCATATACTTAAAACTCTTAATTTGGTACAAGTGTATGATAAGTCAGCTCCACTCACATAGGTTCCATTTTGACTTGTATAAATAGGAATCACTTAGAACTTTGCTTGAATTCACTCTTCAGTTACCCCGAGAAGTTTTGTAGTTGGGTATTCATAAACAAGACAGTCATAAATAGAGAGGATAAAACTTTTCACCTTTAAATTGAAAGGTGTTGGGAAGCAAGTAATTAGGTTGTGAAGGAACATCCATACCTTAATACACCTCCAGGAGGAAGAAAATCTAGAACAGTTTGGCATCTCTGTGCTAGCTGGAATTTGTCTGCAGCACAGCTACAGGGAGCTGCTGGACAACCCGTTCCAGGCAGTGTACCAACCAGTTATGAGCAAAATTTGCTATTGTACCTGAGGTGAATCAGGGAAAAATGCCAGCCTCTATTAACGCTTCTTCCCATGTAAATAACAGTGACAGATTACTAATAGATACTAAAGTGATGTCTCCTTTTTCCTGAACAGAACGTATGCCATAAATTATGTAGTCTGATGACTATGCACTGAGCATTACTAATAAGTTTGATCTTAACTGTTCTGACATAGTCACAAGAAACTTTCGTATGAAACAGATGGAACGTAAGAGGTAAGCAGGGCAGTAGTCTAGTACCTGTTTTCTTTTAGGCCAAGTTGTTTTTTTTTGTTGGGGGAAAGGTGAAGAAGAAAGGTTGTTTATTTGTAGAGAAGGCTGGTGGTATGAGCAGCCCAAACTTCAGCATAAGAAGGTCTTGCTTTCTTTTGAGAGCCATTTCGGTTAGTTTAAAAATGTAAGCTCAGTAGTTGAGGATGTTGACAAGCTCTGAAGATGTCTCTTCTGGGTCACTAAAATGTTGCCTCCCTTAAAAGGGGAGGGGATAGGGGCAAAAAACCCTCCCAGAAAAAATGCCATAGGCTGATTGCTATACCTTTAGCCCTGTTCACCTCCTTATTCTGCAAGTAAGCAAAAGTAAGCAATAATTTGCTTCCTCTTTATCTTGTCAGAAGAAAGGAAAAAATGATTCTTCATTTTGCTTCTTGAGAATTGCTGCCCTTCCTATGTTGAATTTTGGGCTGCTTATTCAACTGTCAGTCTTTTTTAAACTAGTGACAGAGAATGTCACTGACATTGTAATTCTGAGCTTTTCCTGGTTAAAAAAAAATTAAAGTGGATTTACTGAATTATCTTTTAGAACACTGATTGATGCAAAATAGCAGTGGGGATTGCAATGGAAGAGAATTTATGAGGATACATTTAAATAAGGCAAGAGACTTCAGTTAGGACTTAATCTTTGACTGTACAGGCTGAAAAGTATTTAGCTAATGAATTATTCCAAAAGAGCAAGTAGAGTAAGGGAAATCCTTCTCTCATATTAATTCAGATTTAGTTAGCATGTTTCACAAGTGACAATCAAAGGTAAACTCTAACTGGAATTATTTTTTCATCCTGGGAAAATATATTCATAACAAAATTCTATCATATGGCTTGCAGCAGAAACTGAAGTTACTAAGATATCTCAGCTGCTCTGGTAGAATCCATTCTATCACATCAAAACAGGAACAAAATTGCTCACTTTTACAAATGCTAAATTAGTTTCTATTCTTAATAAATAAAAACTTGTGGTCTTTTTAAAAAGGAAGATTGTACTCTGCCTCTTTTGGCACTTGGGGCTGCTGTTTTTGTTTATTTAATAAGAATTGAACGTTTATCTTAGGAAAGTCTATTCTTTCTTAGGTGCTCTGTCCACTATGGTCAGATTGTCCTATATTGCGGTTATTTATTTATTTGTTTGTATTATGCCTTGAAATCTGAAGTTCTAGTCACGCTCAGAAGACATTTGCTAAATGAGCTGGATTGAAGCTCTTACCCCTTTTATTAGTTCCTTTTGTTTGTGTGCTTGTGAAGTGCATTTACCATAGCCACTTCAAAGCAAGAAGGCAGAGATCACTTAGCCCCTCTGAAGATGCACTTAGTCATGCAACATGCAGAAGAAGTTACTTTGCCTGTATTTCTTTTGTTTCCCAGATGAATTCAGAAATTAAGCACAATTCTGTAATGTTGTAACTTATTTAACAAAAACAAGGAAAGAGCTAGGAAGAGTTTCGTTTCCATGTCAGCGCTGATACTGCTTTCACACATCAATAGTGAAGTGGAGCAGCCTGTGCGTAAGCAGTTGCCATGTTCTGCATATGGCTGATTGAAGGAGCTGTGAGCAAACATCTGACAAATGTTGTAGCACCCTCTGTAGAGCTTCCTGAGTTCTTGTAGGGCACGTATATGCTTTTGTTTTTTGATGGTAGCCAGGAGATGAGTGATGCATTGGTATGTGGGATTCTTTAAATCCAGGAGCTGCTGTCCCAGTGGACAAGGCACAAGCTGCTGCTGTGTTTTGGCAGCATGCAGTGCCGAGCGGGGTTGTTTTTAGCTAAAAACAAAAGCAACCTCCCACTCTCCCTGAGTCCAACCTCACTTTTGGTCTTTCTATTGTTAATCAATACAAGATAATCTCAGCAGAAGCAAACCTCTAGCTGTACATCCTGGAATGGAGAGAAGGAAACACTCGATATTATGTCTGTAATTCAGTGAAGAGAGAAAAAAAGCTGTTTGTGTGGTATCCTATAAATAGTTCTGTATTTGTCAACTTTGTGGCTGTCTCAGAAGCACTGAGCCTTAGAAAAAGGGAAGGAAATAAAGGGAATCTGAAAGATCAGTGGGCATAATGTTTACATACACGTGACTGTTAACTGTCTCTTTATTGTTATGTTACAAACTATTCATAAAAAAAAGTCATCAACAAGGAGTTTCCTACTGGACACCTTCATAAAAATGGTACTAAAAAACAAAAGAGAGTGCGCAATTAGAACATGAGACAGGTGGACATTCAGGTCATACTAAACCGAGTAGTCCCATTGAGTAGCACAACCAGCATTTTCCTGTAGCCCTCTATGGGTTTGTTGATACCTGACAGAGGTTACATTCTAAGTTTTCTTCATGAGCTGATAATTAGGTCAAACGTTAGATTCTAACAACCATCCTCTCTCCCCTTCTGCCATTCTGTGTTAAATTGGCATGTAGGTTTAAAAGTTTTCAGTGAAAGGGAAGGAACAGCAGACACACACAGCACACGTCTGGAGCATGAGATTAGGCTCACATTGTTTTCTTAGACTAAATGAACGTAACACCCTTAGAGGTGAGAATGAACAGTTGCAAGCATCCAAAAACCCACAGACTCTTTACTTCACTGGTTTTCAACAGACAGCCTTTCATGTGCTGTGCTTTCCACCGTACCTGCAGGTGTGATACTCTGCAGGAAGAGAAATCATTAATTCTTTCCTTGAAAGGCTCCAATTTGAAAAAGCTAGAGCTTCCCTACAACGACCTTCTTGCTGCCTTATGATACTCTGCAGGAAGAGAAAAATCAGTAATTCTTTCCTTGAAAAGCTCAAATTTGAAAAAGCTGGAGTTCCCCTCCAATGACCTTTTTACTGCCTTATTGCCACCTCCCTTTCATTACCTTTCTTCTCATGGAGCTTGAAGAAAAATGCAAACACCTTAAGCTATACAAAAGCACTATGACTGCACAATTTATAGGTGGATTTTAAGGAAGGTGGATGAAGGGGCACTGAATCTATAATTTCTTTTAGGTATTCAGTGCGTTTGTGCAATACTGAGATAGCAGGGCCTTCCCAGACTCCCTGGAGGCACCCAAAAGGCTTCTTAGAAGAAGGGAGTAATTGCAGCAGCTTTGCTGGAGGCTGAAGGACAACCCCAAGACCATTTTTTAAACCACACCTGTGGAAATTTTGTTGAAGAAGTGTGACAGCAGGTGACATCCCTATACCAGTTTATAAACTCTATGCTCTACTCCCTGTTGATAGTGTAATTCTGTGAATTCAAGAGACTGCAGTTTTTCCAAGGCTGTGCCTGTTATTCCAGGCCCCTGATGCATTCCTTTAATGGGAAAGGTGTTTTGGCAGATGACTGAATGTGGTCTGGTCCACTGACTGGGATTTTCTTGCCTAACTCCTAGAGTGCTTTCCTAAAATGACAGTTTTCACTTGGGTAATCCTACATGCTTGATTTGCTTGCTCTGTTGTCTGTAGAGAGATGTTAAACTGAAATGGAGATGCCCATTGCCTGGATCTTCCTCTGGGAGAACAGAAAATTTTGGTAAGGAGTCATGCTGAAGCTAAGTGTGTGCTAGGCATAGATATGAGAAGTTGAGCACCAGTGAAAATGAGGCAGGACACATGTTCTTGGACACAGCTGAAGTGTAAGATGTAGTAACAACTGTAGCTGAAATAAAGAAAAGGTATGAGGAATGAACACATTTTTTTCCAAGTAAAACTAAAGCTTTTTTTTTTTTTTTTTTCTTCTTTTAAGTGTATGCCAATTGAAAAACTGAAGGTAAGATGTAAAGCCTGATGGCTTGAAGGGAACGTGTAGAAGACCAATGTGCTTCAACCCTCTTCTACTATTCCTTAGCATTAGCAGACTGTAAGCTTCCTGTGGTGCAGACTACAATACTAGAAGTCTCCTCACTCATTTTGAGACGTGATGCTTTGACGCTAGTCCAGGTTAACATCATTTCTCATAGGTGCTGTAGTTTTGAAGAAGTGTTAATGTATACATATGCCAACATTGTGTCATCTTCAGCTGCTGAAGTGGATCAGGTATGTGGGGAAAGCATAATTAAGAGCTTTGCCTCTAGTTGCCCTCAATGAAGGAAGCATGACTGTTTTTTGCTGTTCTACCTAGGCACAGTCGGTTAGATGGTAATAAAAATGGTCCTGCTGTTTGTCATTTTTTCTTGGTATAACTCAACGGTTTTTATAAAGGCCGTGTCCTAGACCTGTTTTACAGAAGGGGAGGTTGTGGCACAACTTAATGAAAAGACCTCTGCAGCATTACCTGGCCATCTACTTGGAGAGAGACCAGACCTCTGTGGCTGTTTAGTAAAGGCATCTTTATTGCTGCTTTGCAACATTCGGCTTAGAATGTATCTCTTGGTTTCAGGTGTGATTTGTTACCTGTTTTTCCATTACTGCGTTCTTTCCTGAGCATGTAAAGCTTGATCTCTGGCTCAGAAAGTTTGCTGCTGCAGTTTTGTTTGTTTGTTTTCACCTGAGATGATCTTAGCTGCAGGAAGCAAAACAAGTACTGAGTGGTGTTCCAAACCATGTGCGGGTTCTCAAGGATCCACAAGGTTTTTTTTTAATAACCTCATATTTTATTTTTGGAAGGGCTGCTTTCCTTTGTTGTAACAAGTGGTTGTCTTGGTACACTTGAGCTGATGCATTACAAAAGGTTGTGAAAACAAAAAAGGTTGTAAGCAAATTCCAAGTCCTAGGTTATAGTTAATATAATTAATAATAGATGCTGCCAAACTAGGGAAGAATAAAATGTATGTGGGATGTCAGTTTTCATGTGTCAGAGTGATCACTGACTGCCTGAGCTATGGCTGCTGAACCATCATCTGTAGCCGCACTAGGGCACAATTACAGTTTCTGGTTTGTGTAGCTGATGAAATACCAATGTAGTTGGCTCCTTAGGGCTAGCCCATTAGAGAAGATTCCTATATATGTCAAAATAACTAGTTTTTCAACTCTGTGTTCAAAGAGCTGATTTTTCTTGTACTATAGTGAGTGTTTTCTACATATATTTAAAGTCGATTCCATCTGCAAGATGATCTGCAATTTTATATAATAATATGTCATTTTGTCCCTGTCCTGGTGATCAATGGAGTAATCATGCACATACAGCATTTCTTGCATTGGCTAAGATTAGAGTGTAGGCATGCTTATTGCTTAAAAAAAAAAAAAAAAAAATCTATTTCATTTGGTGTTTGCTTTCTGTGCAGAAGTTTCATCGTTAAGTGTTTGGAGGTACTGGTGTCTACGTTAAAACTATTCAATAAGATTTGCATTAACTTTATGCCTTCATCAGGCTTACTGTTATTCAACTTATCTACAAAATGAGTCTGGCACAACACTGGGACTATGGAGAGAGGCACTACCTCTGGTTCCCAGGAAATGCAAAACTGAGCAGGACCAGGTGAGGAGAGCTTTCTGATGTAGAAACAAGATGGTGATCAAAGTGATTGACAGCCTCTTTAAAAGGCAGCATCACCCAGCCTCTGTGTAACACCTACCAGACTGCTTAACTTCAGAAGGAGAAATGCAAACTGGAATGTTGCCCTTCGGTAGATAACCTTACTTAGTCCACGTTTCAGTAACTGATTCTCCTTTGGCAAAAAGGGTTAGTAGATGCTGTGCAGCTGGAAGTGGAGCCCTGTGCTGTGTGACTCAGGATTTTTGTAGTTAATGCTCTTAATTGCATTAGTGCCCAGGAGCCCAAAAAGGGGATTATTGTGCTTGAGTGTACGCTGAGCAAACAATAAGTAACCCTGCTGCAGAGTTCATGAAAACTAACACTGAGCTGGCATATAATGAGCAAAGAAACTAGCAAGTGCAGGGAAAACTGATTAGATCTGTCACTTTAGTCCTCCTAACTAAGCTACTAGTCTTCTGGGTGTCACTGGTCACAGTATTTTCAGTCAGTGTGCCTAGAATAATGTCCCTGTTCCAGTGTCAACCAAGGGCTGACAGAGCCATAGCCACTCATAAGAGACTTTTGCTGAGCATTATTTTACTAGTGCATTTTTATATTATTCTTTTTACTGTCTTGAAGATAAAGATATATGCTGACAAGGCTCATGCTGAAGAGTTCTGCTTTAGCTCTCTGATCAAAATTTAGGACTATCGTCTACCATATAAACTCATTTTGAGAGGTATCCAACTTGAACAGTTCCAGAACCCATTTGTCATTGTTGCTTAGAAGCATTTGAGGTTTTGGATGCATTTTCAATCACTGTTTACAGCACTCTGCAATGTTTTCACAGCACTTGGCTTGGTGGCTTTGGTCCTTTGCTGCATAGGTGATTTTCATTCTCCTTAAAACCCTCTCTGCTCACAGCACCAGCTGTGACTTGTGCCCATCAAGGTGAAATGATAGCAGTTTTATTGCTGCTGCAGTCGTTTTGCACGAGGTACTTACAGGCACTAGTGATACAGCAGCCTCCAAGCCAGCTATGCCAGTTGCAAATGCTCTGTGGGGGCAAAGTGAAACTAATGCCTATTTCCAGCCCCTTTGGTGCGAACTGCTCCAAGGAGAGAAATCCCCCTCTATCCTCCCCAGCATGTCAAAATCCGGCAGCTAGCTGCTAATTGCCTTTACAGTGATTCACATGCCATCTGCCATCGCTGGGATCTTTTGTCGCGGATAGTGGGCTCTAGGCAGTTCCCTTAGGTTCTTAGGTCCATGACACCGACTCAGTACAACGCAGTGATAATAATATTGCTGTACACAGAATCTGATGAAGGATTTGTATGTTGTGTCACCCTTTGAGGGGATGGCGTTCTCTGGCATAAGGGGAAAAAAAAGGCGAGAAAGGTTGTTTCAGTTGAATGCCATGGAGAGTTCCCCCCGCCCTCACAGAAACCAACTCGTGGATGGGGGGAGAAAACTGTCAAAAATAATAAATATGCAAATGTTTCTTATGTATATGTATATCACACCTCATCTGTAACCCATGAATGAGCAGGAGAGTACGTGACCTCCCCACATAGTGGCTTAGGGGGGTCTGGAGAGGCACACGGAGCCCTGCTTGCTTAGAGCTGTGATAAGGAAAAATAAAGGCGTTGGTCCTGTCGCAACTTATATAACAATTACATAAGAGTGCTGGTGCCATGACTGTCAAAAATAAGCAGAGAAGATGTTTTCTCCTCCTCCCTCTGCTTCCTCCTGACTTGCATCAGAAGCTGTCTCAGCCTAACGCGCCTTTGTTTATCCTTGGGGTGGCTGGGGATGCTCTCCTGGGGGAGCAGGGGGCTCTTGCTTTTGTGTAATCCCTCCTCATTTTGTTGTTAGCTCTTAGTCCTCTCTCTCTCTTTATTTTTTTTAAATTTTTTTTGTTCCTTTGCCTACATTTACATTTTGATCTCGCCGCTGCTGCTGCCACTGCTCTCAATAATTAAATGTTTTATCAGCGTTTTCTGAGGCACCTGAATAAGTGCTGAAATGCCACCTTGTTTTAAAGTGGTCTCCACAAGGCACAGATGCTGCAGCATGTCCTCAGCAGGTTTTTGTTCTGTTCAAGCCTTTTTTTGGAGGTGCTGCTATGCGTCTTCTGTATGCAGGCGTGTAAGACACCTTAATATGCCAACGTGCTAGGAAATGAGGTGGTGAGGGAGCATGGGGGAGTGTGACCTTTTCCAGTCAGTCCATTCAGGGGTGCCAAGTGAACACTGTTTTTCCGAGCGCACCCGCATGCACCGCTGGAGGTTGTCATATGCCTCGCTTAGTGCAGGCCGGCCTGCGTGCCGCTGAATAAATTGATTTGGTCATGAGGAGTCAGCGAGGTGACGGGGAATGGGGGCCGCCTCGTTCCCCAGGCAAGCGCTTTGCCAGCTGAGCCAAAGGGTCACTTCATTTAGCTTGGACCAGCAACGGCGCTTTTACATAATCCCCACAGTTCCCTCCAAACTGTGGTTGCTGCAGGGCTGCTGGTGCTGCAGTTTGTTTATTGTACTCATCTTTTAAGCAACAAAGAAGCTTTGGGCTTTTGATTTATATTTTTTTAAAGGTCTGCAATGTGCAGACTCCAAAAAAGCAACGTCCCATGCGGCCCTGTGCTGTGGGGCGATTCGGGCGGCGCCGCGGGCATCCGT
>VZSV01000039.1:5219198-5232376 GCA_013398735.1 Nothocercus julius
TTTTTTTTTTTTTTTTTTTTTTTTTGCCAGAAGTCCCTTTCTTCCATTCTTTCCAAGAAATTGCTGTGAGACTGTAGCAATTAAAGCAGGTTTTTTTTGCAGTGTGAAGCAGAGACTAAAGGAGGATGTTGCTGTTCCTTGGGGCAGCGTGAAGCAATTGCATATGGTCTTAAATTTATTTGAATAAATTCTGTTTCAACCTCCACTCTGACAAGTTTCATCATTAGTGGATCTACGTACATCTAGGTTTGAAGAATATTATCTACCATGTTAGGGCTAGGATTGGCTGAGAAGAGAAAGGTATCATGTTTTCCTCCGTACTCATGGTGTGCTCATGATGCTTTCGGGACTTAATGAGCCAAGAGAAAGATGATAGAGCAGGTTCTCAGCCTGTGACTTTCCTTAAGTTCTGTTTTCTTTAGCCAACGGAAAAGGAATCTAGATTCCAGACAAAATAGCCCAGAACTGAGAAAACTGATCTTTCTTTCAACTAGGATGCTACTTAGGAAAACTAACAGTGAAGCTATGGTTTGGTATTCATCTCAACCACTGGTAGAAAACAGACAATACATTAAGAACATATATGTATACATCTATTTATGTGCATTATATGCATTTGCATAACTTTATATGTTTGAATATTCTCTCTCTCTCTCTCTGTCTTCCAAATTTGTTGTATCAGAAGTATTTTCTACAGAAAAAAAATGCACGTTAAAACTGTATTAGTATTGACCTGTCTTAAAAGGCATATGTTGAATCAGATGAGTAAAAAAGTAATGAAGAAGAGAAGTGATTTATTGAAAGCTGTCTATTTTAACTTACCTTAATGGGCATGACCAACTGAATAATTTGGTTGAAAAGACTTGCGTATTTGTATGTTGTGGTCTTTTATGATTACAGACAAACTATAATTGTTAAATTTCCTAGTGTATACAGTATCAAAGACAGTATATACTTTTGCTCATTAGTTCACATATGCTAGCAAATTTTTGAAGGCTGCTAAATAAGATGCAAGTTGTGAGCAGATACTGTATTTGATAGACATACTTTTTCTGTACGTTCTGTCACATTGATAAGGAACTAGCCAAGTTTCTCTTGGTCTGAATCAATTACTTTAGGAAAAAAATACACACATGCTTTACTTTTTCATATAAGAGTTAGAAATCTGAGCAGAAATGGATCTGCCCTTACAGTTTTTCTTCTTAGTAATAGCATCATATTGTATCAGTAAGGCCTAGCTAGTTCACTTAACACTTCTATACTAGAGTTATATGTCTATGACTACCCCCTATATTAGCTTTAAAAGACCCCAAATATTACAGCCTTGAAAAGGTGCTGGCCATGTATGTTTTAGACATTCCAGTTGGTAATCCCATGCAGGCATGATGATAAGAGCGCTGCTGCTCCGCTCACTGCCTAAACACTGTAACACACCGAGAGCACGCGCCCAGCGCGTTGCCTCACAGTTCATTGTATCGCACAGAGAACTATTTAGCTGTCAGTTAATAGAGGTGTATGAAAAATACTTTCAACATTTTCCCCTTGCCACACTCACAGATGACTTGCCAACATCCACGCTTCCTAAGCAGAAGTAACTTCTTTGTCCAGTTGATTAGCTAGCAAAAAAATCTCTTAGAGACCTTTGCGAGGTCATTAGTGAAGGCTTCTTTTCAGAACGTGAAAGTGCCACCTGCCTCTCATAGCCCAGGGGAATCTGAAGGCAACGTGTGTCTCGGAGCGCACCGCCGAGCAGCATCTGTGCACGGCCACACTGAGCTGCTAATAGCCAAGGGGAAGAGAGAACTGATGCCAGGGGTGAAGGGAAGTGCTGAAGCCTTGCAAAGTGTTAAGCAGCGCTCGCCTTTTTATTAGACAGTTGGCGCTGCCTGTAGCGTTACCAGTGGAGGATAAAAGACGTGGGGCATGTTGCAGGTTGTTAATTGGACTAGGAGCTGCATGCTGTAATTACTAGCTTCCTTTCTTCTCTAAAAAGAAAAAAAGTCCCAGAAGGGACCAATGCCGAAACGTTTTTCATCTGCTAAAAATCACGTTACATTTTAAATGTTTCTTTTGCTTTTTTGTTTAGGAAAGACAAAAATCATTTTGCTATCAGACTGAGAACCTGCAAGAAGGCCCGTAGCTGATTTTGATGCCTTTAATGGTCATCCTCTGTGGACAGCAGGGTGGAAACTGGTGCTTTCTGCACACTTTGAAATCAGTTGTAGGATGTGCATTTGTCTCTGGAAGAATGAGGGAGATTGCTTTGGTTTTGCTTGTCATGATGACTGGAGTTGTGTCTCTGTATACAGAGAGCAGAGAGAGACACAAGAGTGTGTAGAATGGCAGAACTGTGCACTTAAGCAGATTTATTAACCAGCAAACAAAAGTGTCCAATGTGCAATTTGCTCCTTAGTTCCATCTCTGCTGAAACTATTTACATCACTTACACCATGAGTTGACTGGCAGTGTTTTTCCTCTCTGTATAAAGCATATGAGAAGCATCTTGGTTTTCTTTTGCTATACCTTGCAGAATTCCCCCTCGAGGTTGCATTACTCAGAGAGGTAACACTTAATCTCCAATCTGTGAAAACTTTCCAGACTGAAATGTCACAGCCTGTCATACCTGACAAGAAGATGGAGGTGTCATTTATCTCCTCCCTCACTCTGTCTTGCACAAGGCAAGTGTTTAAAGGATGTATAAAGGCATGGGGAAAGATCTTCAGTTGGTGCAGATTGTCATGAACCCAACTGACGTGTTGCACAAGCTGAATATCAGCCTTTTATTAGCTCTCCTCAGTGTTTTTCAGCATAGAAGCATATGTGCACCCACTATCCAAAACTACTACCAGCTAATCTAGCAGAATTGCATTTCTGTGTTGTGGCAAAATATGGAGCAGCAGTAGTACTGCTACTGTTGTCCCTCATGATGTAAGTGCAAAAGGCATTCTGCAAATGTTTTGCAGAGAAGGTCTGTATGTGTAATATAATACTATTTTAAAAGTACTTCCACAAGGCAGTTGTCTTAAATGAACCTGCTGAAAACACAAGCTAATTAGTTGACTACATGTCTTGTGATTTTATTGAGGATCCGTAATTTTCAGATAAAAAAAAAAAAACTTCCAAATTTCATTCTTCCTGTAGGAGTAAATTATTTCTGCTTCCTCTGAGCACTTTCATTTTATCATCCTGAGCGACCTGCTCTAGGTGACCCTGCGTGTGCAGGGGGGTTGGACTAAATGATCTCTAGAGGTCCCTTCCAACCTTAAGGAATCTGTGATTTCAATGTTCTGTGATTATGTTCTTTGAGTTCTTTTGTCTTCTCTAAGCATCTGGTTTGTGGAAACCCTAGGACCTTTATCCAGCCCCACTTGCTCAGTTGTGCTTCTGCTTCCTGTCTGCCTTTCAGGCTATCAACAGACAGTTACGATATTAAATAGAAAATTAAATTGCTTGTTGTTGACTTTGACCCCTTATTCTTGGGAATGTCCTCTCAAATAAGTCTGTTCACCCGAGTAAAACCACAATGGTAGGAACATTTGCTGAGATGGTCGGTATTGGATAGCTAACACAATATTTCTCCAACTATTACTTAGTTTATAGATGAGAAGTAGTTTATTCTTTCTTTCAGGTCTGCAGGTGGTGTGTAACCAGGTGAGCAGACCCTTGTTCTAAAACTAGATTCCTTGATGTTGTCAGGGCAGGTTTAGGGAGAGGGAGGAACATGAAGGGAGCAATGTAGTCATCCCCAATAGTACCAGTAAGAGTGGCATATAGAAGCCCTGACTTTGGAATGACGAAAGTACAAATCCAGCCCAACCTCTGCTCCTCCTCCCTCCCCTGGCCCACACGTGGACCTCCACTGCCCTCCCTAGCTCTGCTTTCTTCTGACAGTGGAGGTTTGCCTCCCGCACCAGCACCGCCTTTGGCTTCCCCCTCCAGCTTTGCAAGTGTTCAGGGCAGATATAGGTAGAGCACACTGAAATTTTGTCTCAGTTTAATGATGCCATTGTGCTACAGGCCATGCAGTATGTGGCCTTCTAGCAGTTTTAAGTGGAAAACAGTCTTTCTCTTACACAACTGGGTGCTTCTTTTACATCTAGGAATAAATGCAGCTCTCTGTTGGAATGAGCTCCTTCTAGTAAGAAAACTTATCTGCGACTAAGGATTCCAAGAATATATACTTCCTTCTGGCTTAAAATAAAGATAGTGCCTTGAGAATAATTTATTTGTAATTTCTTTCTTGGCTTATCCGACAATTTGCATGGTTGTGCTTGGCTGCTAGACTGTACATTTAACTAAGAGACAGGACAAGATTCCAACTGTGCATGCAAAAAGCTTCTGAATTTGAATTTCAATTAATTCACGTACAACATAAAATAAAAATGTCATGTTTGGAGGAGGGTTATTGTTGTTTATGCAGTTTTGCTCGAAGACTTGTAGAATAAATGACTGGCTTGTACTACAGCATGGTATTAGAATAAGAAGTGATGGCATTACTAGCTGACAAGTCATGAGTGGTCTGTAGTCTTTAGTTTGCTCCCATGTAAAACTGCTTTGAAGATTATGGGTCTGTCGGTTATGTCTCTCATCCTCTTTAACATCATATTCAGGTAGCTGTTACAACACTACTTGCCCTGTGATAATTCAGTGAGTTATCAGTTACAAATATTTGTTCAGCCTAAGGAGGCTGGGCAGGAGCCAGAGAAAAAAGGTCAGATCATGAGGGAGAATATTCTGTGGCCTGACTTTTTGAGTGAATTAGTATTTTACTTGAGTTCGTACAGGAGCTCCATAAAGGAGCTGTATTGATTAGCCTGTCCATGCACGTGCTCTTGTGCGCTGGGCAGCCAGCCTCCACTTGGATTTTTGATCTGGCAGAAATAATGATGCCGAGAGGCCCAAGCACAGGAGAATGAGCAGCCCTCGCGTGGCTTTGCTGCTGGTTAACATGGGGAGGAATAGCTACCTACACATTCCTGCATACCCAGAAATGACCAGCTTAATCCCTTTTTGACACTTTCGGTCATGGAATGTTTTGATTATTTTTACTGTAAGCCAAATATTTGAAGCAAATTAACTTCCATAATATGAGTTTAAAATAGCTATCTTCTAGGTGAAGTCAATGAAACCTATACCAAAAGGTGACATACAGTTACAGTAACAGACATGTTGTGCTACTATTTGGAGGAGCAGCGCAAGAGAAACAGTGGAGTGAGTAAGTGTGTGTGTCTGTGTGTGTGCATATAAATATGCATATTGTTGGACTAAATGACATCCTGGAATCTGTCCCACCCTGGCTGATTTTGTGACCCTATGAGCATATATAAAAGCAAGGCTTCTTTTCTGCTCCTGTGTATTCTTTGTATTTACTGTTACAGTCCCTAGGAGCTTCTGTAAGATGCTGGGATCTGACTCAGAGTGCTGTATATTGTAACATTACACCAAAGCATCTGACACTGGCACACGAGAGCAAACAAAAGAGCTGGGGAGCAAAAGGGAGAGAAAGGGAGAGTTCCATCAAACTGGAGCAAGGAAGGGAGAGGCCCTGAGACCTCACATGTGTTGTATCTGACAGGAAGTCAGGAGGAAGTTTCACATCGATCTGGTCAAGGGCTGGCATCGCTAGGCAAAAGAGACCAGATGCAATTATTAAAGCAGACATAGATCTGCAGCTGAGTCTTTCTTTAGATGTGAAAGGATTGGAAGAGCAGCACTTCATGTCTTTAAAGACAGAAAGAAAATACTAGCTTAAAAAGAATAAAAAGAGAGGTATGAACTGCTATTTTCAGATTAGTTAACTGATACATAGGTACGGCATTCAGTCTTTACTATATTCTTATTTTGATGTCTCGTATTCTGGTTGGCTTTCCAATAGACTGGGCCACAGAATAGGATATATCAAGGAATTGCCCAAGGGTCTTTCCCTACTCACTGTACTAGCAATGCTTAGTTTTGCTTTATGAGTGTTATTTGAGAAGTTGATTTCAAGTATGCCCGTGTGTTTGTGCATCTGTAACCTTCCTTTTTATTCCTGGAAAAGGAATTTGAGAAGTTTATCTCCAGAGATTTCATGTGGAGGAAAATTGGTGTATCCTTTCTAGGTTCATCCTTCACACATCCTTTTCAGAAGAGAGGATGTTCTGAAATCCATAGACACTACTGGTCGTTTGAAACTTAATAAAATCTTGGGTTTAATTGAACTAAATGCATTGTCCTATAGACAGGATGCTGTTCAAACTTGGAGGAGCAGGGACAATAAATAATGACAGTGATGCATAATGACATACTAATAAATTTATGGTGGCATCCCCTCCGTGCTGGTGCTTACCACACAGTCTCAGATGGCAATCAGATTCTCTGGAGACCTTGCAGAATAAAAATAAACAGATGAATGATCTACTAAACGGATGCCATCCTTTTAAAAAAAAAAAAAAAAAAAAAAAAAAAAAAAAAAGAAAAAAAAAAGAAAAAAAACACGTAGAAAACTAGCCCTGAGTGGATTACGGGGTTTGTTTATATGTGCTGAGAGTGCATATTTAGTTGGTTTTGGAGACAAGGCATGTAAGTCTTCATCACAGGAGAAAGGAGGAAGGACACGAGCAGTAAATTGAGATGTACCCAATGGCAATAATAAAACCTTCCAATGTTTTAACTGGCTAGGCAAGTGGAGGAACGGGAAGGGAATAAATGAAAAAAATAATACTTGGATAGAAACAGGGCTGTAAGTATTGATGTTAAATGCATTGCCTTTGATTCTTAATTTTTCCGTGATGTTTTTCTTCTGTGATAGAGAAGCAGTCTAGATGAGAGTTTCTGTCACAGCAGCGGTCAGATAGACTGGAGACCCGTGCTGCCAGGTAGGACAGGGATTTATGACAGGAAGCGGATGGGGTTTTTTGGCCATTTCTTCTAAATCGCTGAAGTTCTGTGCATGTGTCTCAGTTTGACTTTGCACAAAAGATGGCATTAAACATGTCTATTTTACGCATAATCTGAAACTGTTCGTCAAATTTGGGGGAAAATATTGTAGCTGGAAAAGTGGAATTACAGTAATGGAGTATTTGACCAAGACTGCGCAATCTATGAGGTATAAAGAGTTCATGCTTTCAAGAGCAGTAGCACAGAAATATTGGGTGAGGATTAAAATGTATCTTCCTGATCTTTCGTCATATTCCCTGAATAGGCTTGTATCCCTTTGAGGCAATGTACTGTAATTCCAATAAATACTGCGTAATCTTTGGGTACTGTTTTAGTGATTTCTGTCTCCTAAAAGCTGTCAATATTTGTAGTGAAAAGAGAGCAGGTAGAGGGATCTTCCCGTATTACTAGAAGTCCCCCATGAGAGCTGGACCCCGCATGCTATCCTGGTACAGAATTAAGTCCCTACGCTGGAGAGGTCTCAGGGGTATTTGAGCCAAAGCCCGATGCCACATGGCCCCTTCTGCAGCCGAGCTGCGCTAGCGGAAGCACTTCCAGACCTCGCCAGTTTGTTTTGTTTCCCAGCCAGGGTTTCGCTTCCTTCTCAAGTCTGTTGGCAGAACCAGCCCCTAACCTGGCTGGTGCAGCTGAGCAGAGAGTGCATGTTTTGTACTGTGGATCGTCTCCGTGGGTCGTGGTGTAAGGCCGAGCGCACCTGCATTGTGCGGGCGCAGAGAGGGGGGTAACAGCCGGAGGGTACCCAGTGCTTGAGGCACCTGCAGGAGCTGCCCTCCCGCCTCAGCTGCGGCAGGGAGCAGGAAGGGCTCCTGAGCGCAGAAAGCTGAAGGCGTCTGGGCAGGCAGGAGCGTGTGAAGGCCTCAGCTTTAGGGCACACTGGGTTGTTTCATGCCACCTGGGGACGCGTTGGTAACTGGAAGGGCACTGGACGCAGAGTGGAGGGAGCCGAGTGGTAACGGGGCTGTGTTCCTGGTAAAGGGCCGTTGCTGTGATCCCCTTCCTGAGACAGAAGGTTTCCATGTGTATGCTTTCTTATAAATGATCTTGAGATTAATTGCTATTGAATTATTTATTTATTTATTTATTTTTACTGTTTTGCAAGTTTTGTGATCTTCAGCAAGATTGTCCTGTCTTTTTCCTCTGCGCTGACACACACTGGTATGAAATGACAGTCCTGCCTGCAGCCAGCCTGAGCTACTTGCCTGAGCTAATGCTTCATCCCCCGTCAACATCACTAAAGGCTCAGCATTCAATTCAGAAATTGTCTTAATGCTTTTGCAGTTCTGTGTTAACCTTCACTTGAGGAGGGAGATTAAAAAGATTCAAAAGATTTGTAATAACAGTTTGCTGTCTTTTTTTTTTTTTTTTTGCTGCTATATTTCACCACACTTAAATGTACAATTTGTGCATCTTTGTTACCACTCCATGCTTTTCAGAATTGCCCTGTGACTTTGTTCCTTCGTCCTTGATTTTTTTTTATGGCAGTTGTTCCTGATTTTTCTGTACTGGGAAGTTGAGAAGAATGATCTTCTGCAACGCTTTAATGCTTGTCAGCTTTTTGCAATCCTGAGTTTTAATGAACAGTTTAGTTCCTTGCCTCTGCACCTCTGCCTCTGCTGTTTTGCTGCTGTGCTAGAGCTTTCCCCATGTGAGCAGGGGGACTGCCTGACAGAAAGGCAAGATTTCTGCCTTTCCTCCCTAAATAATTCTCTCAGATTGCATTTATCCAGCTCCCTCTTTCTCATTCTGTCTTTGTTTTCCTAAGAAAGCTAAAGAGAAATGCCACATCCCTAAGCCCCTTTATACTCATTTGTGTATCTGTATTGCAACAGCAGTGCTTAGTACTTGCATAATATCACTCCCCTGCATAATCACTGCGATCATTTATGCATCTGTTTTATAACAGGAGCGGGTCGGACTCTGCGACGGAGCAGAGTGATTCTGACTCTCCACCGGGTTTGATGGTTTAGCTATTGCTCATCCCTGTTTGGTGTTTATTTTAACGAGTGTTTTATGTGGTAAAGCATCACGTAAGCATTAGGAGCCAGCCTTGCACATCTGAGGACAACCTCTTGTTTCTTTGATTTCCGCAGGGTTTTCTCAGGACAAACCATTGCTCAGCTTTGCGAGGGGAATATGGCCTGACGCTGTCCCTAATGCTCTCCCTAAGCATGTTAGCAGAGGAGAGCAGACGTGTCTGCACTTGGCATGAGGAAAGCTGAGGCCTGGTGCTTATGTGGCCTCCCTGGGCCACAGCTCACGAGGTGACCCGGGAGCTTGGGAGTCCCTGCGTGTCCTCTGCTTGGCTCTCCGGACATGCTGTGCTGAAGACGAGCTGTGAGGGGAAAAGGCCCTCTTGCCTATTCAGAGGTGAAAAACTATTGGCAGACAGAGCATTTCCTGCCCGCGTGCCTTAGTAAGTAGTCATTTGGATGCTCTCTGCAGTGCGCAGAGCCGCTGGGGAGGGCGTGAGCAATGTCCCTGTCCCGGAGGTCCGAGAGCCGCCTTGTGCCGCCTTGTTGCTGCGGCCGGGAGCACCCGGAGGGGCAGGCGCCAGCCCCTGGGGTACCCAGCTCCCGTCCTCCTTCCTTGCTCTCTTCTTTATCTCAGTGTTGACCTAGTTTATTAGTGTTAATTTTATTAGTGCATCTGCTTCATTTTTGTCATTATTAAATGCTTTTGGGGCTTCAGAATTTGATTATTTCAGTGCCTTTCTTGAGATAATTGAAGCCCGAATGAATGTAGCCTGGAAAGATACTTCATTTTAACTTGATAAATCTTATACAGCTAAACCAATTTATGTTAATACTATTTTTTGCAACCCTGTGCATATATAATTTGTTTAGTTTTTTTTTTTTTTTTTTTTTTTTTTTTTCTCTCAGAGTGCCTGAGATATGTCATATCTCTCTAGGTCTCTCTCCATTTTAAAGTTTTAAACACTTTATATGGAGTGTTTTATATAACATATCCTGCAGGGAGTTGATCATCAAATTAGATTGTCCCCTCTTTTTATATTTGCATCATCTCCTGCTGTGTAAACTTTTCCTTTGGTACCTTTTTATGTTTGCCCTTTCCCATCACTGCTATTTTGCTTCTTGCTAGGTGCTGTGGAAATACTTTTCCTCATTCCCTCTCTGTACCACAAGTTCCATCAGCATTTTGTTTTCTGCTGCATTTTCCGCTCCTTATCTCTCCTTGCTTCTCTGAACCGGAATTGCCTCTCCATGGCACTGAAGGGGAATTTCCTATGCCTGCAAGGAGGAAATTCAGACCCTTTTGCACCCCAGCCCCCCAAAAAACAACAGACCAACAAAGCTAAAAGCCACGTGATTTGCACTTTCTGTGGGCAGGAGGGGAAGGAAGCCGAGGCTGGGCTGGCCGGTGGCTCCCTCCGTACGAGCTGCCCCAGGGCATCCATAGCTCTGGAGTTAAAAGGCCTGAAATTGTTGCTGGTTCACAATGAAGCAGCTGAGAAGTGCTTTGGGCACATGACTAATGGCTTGTTATGGATTTAGTCCTAAAAATGTAATTTTGGCTTCTTTTCCTAAGTCTGGTTTTGCTTTTCCTGCATCTCTAGTAATGTTTTTCTGGTAGTCTGATCTCTCTTGTAATAGTTACGTGGCATCCTCGGAGTAACTGTCGCTGCGCAGAAAGATTTACGCTCCAGCTTGGCTGAGGGCCTGTTTGCTGTCCCTGGTGGCAGCTTGCAGAGCTTCATAGAGTTCTGACTTAGTGGAATAATGCAGATTGCTCTAGAATATTCTGTATATCCTTCTGCATCAGGAAAGAGGGGAAGCACTTGATGGGACAAGGGGCAGTGTAAATAGTAATGGTGGAGGACTGGAGCATGATCTGCTAGCCGGGAGAGTTTCCAGCACCAGTCCAGTGTAAGGGACCAGTGATGGGTTCAGAGTTACAGCTTCCAGGCTTCTGTGCTGGGGGATTTCTTTTCAATTTTCTGTGTAATCATATTTGATTATTTTCTTTCCTCGGTGTAAATGCAAACACTAGAAGGGCAACAGTGTGTTATGGCATCCAAATGGCTTTGAAACCTTGCCAGCGATTTTCTGTAGTTAAAAATGGAATTGGAAATATCAACACCTTTTCTGTCCCTGTCCCCCCCCCCCCACTGATGCCTCTCCATTTGCTAATAGCATCAGGATTATGACAAGTAAGGTGCCAGGGGAGTCTGTGGCTCAGGGGATTAGTAATTGGATTCAGAGCCTTTCACCTTCAGGTCGCCAGTTTGCATCTGGCCCGGGCTGGCAGTGACCAGAAGTCACTGTCTGATTGCTGCTTAGTGACCCTAGCAAAAAGGATTTGTGTTTCGAGGCTACATCGCGTCATCAGCCCTCGTGCAATAATTGCCAGTGATCGATACCTCTGGTGCTTTCATCAGAGAGGCCAAAACAGATCTAACCCTCTCCTCCTGCAGCAGCCTCATAGCACGAGGAGAGCAAAGGCGGCTTTCAAGGTGAGACGGGAAGCGCAGTCGCGGCTGCGGCTCTCGCTGGTGCTATTGGCGTTCTGGATGTGCAGTTGATCTTGGCAAAGGGGGGTTGCCAGTTGAGTACTTTTTATTAATAATATTTGGACATGAAAAAAAAAAGTTCAGAATCAGTCTCAGCTGCAGAACATTTTGAGAAAGTTTCTGAGAAAATAAGAACAAGCTCCAGGCTTCACCAAGTAGGCAACTTCTTTATCTAGTCCTTCCCTATTATTGGAAAATGCTGAAAAATTTCCAGGAAAGAAAATCAGAAACCCTAAGCTAATATTAAAAGAGTATGTTGCACATCTGGGTGGGATATGCAAGCATATAATGCACCAACGTTTTAAACATTTAATTCCTCTGGATCACTGTTTTTCATTTTAAGACATGGCTACTGGAATGTTGGCTTGAATGAGCCTAGATCAGTTCACTGCTGAATTACTTACCAAAATCTTTTTGAAATGGCACTAGTGATTGTGTCCCCACAAATTGTGTGGATAAAGAAATGTTTCCCTTTCAGTTAAAGGAAGTGTTTGGCATAGAGCACGCTGAGCATTAACTACTTAGTGTTTATGCTGAGTTGCACCTGTTTACTGAGAGTGGTAAACATTACTTTTAATCACATCGAAGAAAGGAAGCAATTTGTGCGGTGGTTTCCCTTTGTGGCAGCGATGTTTCTGGCAGTTGGTGGAGAGGTAGGCTACAGCCAAACGGAGCCCTCTGTCAGTGTTTGCGAAGCAGGCGGTGGCAGTGCCTCGCAGAGATGAGCCTTGTGGTTTCACATTTTGTGACAAAATTTGTAAGGTACTAAGCACACGACATGCAATGAGAATCAGAGGCTGGATCCAGCCATGTTATATAAACCAGAGGGCAGGAATTGAGCCTCTCGTTCCAGCGGAGCCTCTTAGACTTGTTTATTTTGAGGTTCCTGTATGGTCAGTAAGCGGTTACAGTGATATTTCTTACTTGTGCAGTGCTTTTGTCCACAGAGAGTGAAAGAAAATCTGCCTTGCAGTCTATGTTTGTGAAGGTTGTGTGGTAGTTTCTGTTGAAATTTTCAAAACAGATATTATCGTTTCACAAGTGGATTTGGAATTTTCTTCTTAAGTGAAAAGAGGAGAGCAAATGGTCTCCCTGTAATACAGGATAAAAGTAAATGAATTATGAGGACCAGAAACTTTTTTTTTCCTCATAAAGTTATTAATGATGTATTGAAATTTAATTTTATTTCTTCCAGTTAAAAGCTTATTAAGCTGCTATCATGGTAAATAGGTAATTAACATTGAAAATGAATGTCACTAGTATCATTGAAAATTCTTCAATTCCCTTAATATCTCTTAACTGCTCAGTGTAATGTGCTAATCTGTCTAAGTTTTGGATTGGAGGAAGTATATCATAAATTCTTTCAGGAAAAAAAGTACCATCAAACTTTTTTTATTTCTTTTGCCATTACCTAGTGTATTTCCCAAGAATACAGAATCACTAAATAATTTACTGCAATATATAGAGATCTGTTTACCGAATAATTTATTTCACTTTGCTGCATATGAAAGCAAATTACTTTTCTTCCTTCTCTGTCTCTGTTTCCTGTCTTAGTTCACTCTAATTCAGAAATAATACGACTAATTACCGTAGCTTGTATTTTACAAAGCAGTCTGCTATTTTGCTGATTTTTGCTAGAGTTATAAGCAATTAAACTACTATCAAAATGGCATCCAGAAATTGCTGTGTATTTGACAAAATTGGTAGTCAT
>VZSV01000039.1:5232401-5271153 GCA_013398735.1 Nothocercus julius
AAAGCTTGAATGGGCTTATGTTATTTACATGCATGTAAATCATGTAGTCAGCAGTAATTTTACTGAAGTTTATGGAGTTTAAACCTCAGCTAGAGCAGTTTCAAGGGAAGAAAAAAAATGAAATGAAGGACAGTGATTTTTTTTTTTTATTTTACTTGTTTTTATATTATTTATTTTAGAATTTTTATTGTCTTTCCGTGCAAAGAAACCAGTGCAAAGTTATTGAAATAATCAAGAAGGTTATGTTTGTATAATTCTTTCGGATCTTAAAAAGCTTTTTAGGTAAAAGAGTTTCATCTTAGGTTGCCAATTGTGTTGGCACAATGTTGAAGCTATTTAACAACACATGTCAGTAATGGAGAAAAAATGCAGAGTGATAAAAGAATAAAGCAGAAGGTAATGCCAAAAAAGTGGAATTTGATTTATGCTCTCCTGACCTTTTAGAAATGCACCATCTTTACAGAATCACAGATTTACAGAATGATTGAGGGTGGAAGGGACCTCTAGAGATCATCTAGCCCAACCCCCCTGCTCCCGCAGGGACACCCAGAGCACGGGGCACAGGGCGGCATCCAGGAGGGTTTGGAAGATCTCCAGAGAAGGAGCCTCCACAGCCTCTCTGGGCAGCCTGTGCCAGGGCTCTGTCACCCTCACAGGAGAGAAGCTCTTCCTCACATGCAGATGGAACTTCCTGTGTTTCAATTTGTACCCATTACCTCTTGTCCTGTCACTGGCCACGAACGAGAAGAGTCTGGCCCCATCCTCGCTACATTCACCCCTCAGGTATTTGTACATATTGATCAGATCCCTTCTCAGTCTTCTCCAGGCTAAACAGGCCCAGCTCGCTTAGTCTTTCCTTGTAAGATAGATGCTCCAGTCCCTTAACCATCTTCGTAGGTCTGCGCTGGACCTGGAGCTATATTCCAGCCACTGCATTGGAGTGATGTCTATGCTGTGGTCTGGAATTGCTTGCCAGCAACATCGGTATCTGTGTGTGCACGTGCCTCTTTGTACGTAGTGTTCTTTGCTCTCCCATCTATTTGTCAACCATGCAATTTGGCCAGTTCTAGTGTTTGCAAAAACTTAGATCAATGTAGTGCTGCTCCTCAATTTCAAAACATAAAAAGTTGAGTATTTAATATGAAATTGCATGTAGCTTCCACTTTGTTGCGTTTTTATCTATGTCAAATGCTTCTGAATTTGCTCATTCCTGCAAGTAGGTACTAGCAGTGGAGAAGAATAGTAATCATTGGTTTTGTTTTAAAATTTTAGTATTTGGAGGAAACTTGTTAAGTCTTTGCCCTACATTTGCTTCCAACTCATTGCAGGGATTTCACTGTCATTGGAAAGAAGGTGATGTCTAGTTGAAGACATCACAGAGGATGCCAAGCATTAAAAAAAAAAAACAGCAATGCTTAAGAAGTGTGAGTTTTGTTTTCTTATGTTCTGCTTTTAGGCATATTTTAACACAGCCCCAACAGTTGCAAATACCTTTTTAAACATATAAAAGCTGAGATTCTCGTGATGTTGGTATCTGGGGGAAAAACAAACAAGTAAGTTTTCTAAATATGAAAAGACTTGGTAAGATTGAATGAGCTGGCAGCATGGAAAGCTGGTTGATGTCTTTTATTTATTTATTGATTAAAGCTTTGAAACTGCTTAGTCCCTACCCAGCTGAAGTACTTTTTAGTTCTTTTCAGTGGAGCTTCTTAGAAGCAAAGCTCAGATCCCCAGAATAAAAGCTGTGAAGGAGCAAGGCCTAAGCCATATCTGTGAAACTATGTGTAAGTACTGAAGGTTGTGTTTTAAGATGGGTTCTGGAAACAAAATTGCCATTCTGGGCTATGTCTTTAAGAATAGTTCTTTAAGAAGACCAAGAGCAAGCAGGCCCCTTTTAGCTTCCCGGGTAAAAAGGGAAGATTGCCAGCTCTAGTTGAGCGTTTGAGCAGTTTGGTGGTGATGAATTGGTTGCCCACAGAGGAACTGTTTTATTTGCAATGACTTTCTTTACAGGGACTATTATAGCTTTTTTTCTTCTTGTTCTGCTTCTCTCACCTCGAAAGTGAAGCAGCTGAAATTTCCTGGTCTGAATCTGCCTGGTTTTGCATTTTATTTTTCCTGTTCTGAAGACACCTGCACAAACTGATGCAGAAATGCATTACTCCGTAATGACATAGGTTTATTTAACTGTTGAACAGAGGAGACTGAAATTGTGGTTTTGATCTCTGAGAGAAAGAATGCACAGTAGCAGGTATTTCTTTAATTATTACTGTACTAGATTAGGTTATGTCCGTGTGATAAGTGAAACTGACTGTGGGACTCAAAGACCACTCTTGAATTTGACTTTTTGTAATCAGTATGTACAGGTTTTGATCTTTTTGTGATACCTGAACTCCTGCATTTAATAATAATGCAAAGTTGTAAATTTTCAATTTTGCAATTTTCAGCATTCTAGATAGCATGTTTATAAAGCATTGCCACAACCAAAAGAAATTCCCTTTCTACTGGCAAAGAACTGGAGCTGCAAAGAAACCATCCAGAGAGCTCACATAAAATGTTTACATTTTGCAGCTAAATTCAGGAAATGGGTTATGTGCATTCTGTCAAAAAAAAAACGAAAACAAAAAGGAACAAAACCCCCCTAAAGCCCAAACTGCTGTCCAACGTCCTCTTTCTGAATGTGATTCGGAATGATACAACTCACTTTCTCGTAGCTGCTGTTCAGCTGACTTCTCGAATAGTGGTAAATGAGAAGGAAAGATTGCTGAAAGAATTAGCACTTCAGGGTCTCCTGAAATACATCAGAGAGATGTGTTTTCAAGCTTAATATAGTCTCACACATGCTGCCATCAGCAAAACCATTATGTTGAGACGTTCCCAAAATTAATCGGGAATTAAGGGGGACATACTCTGAAACTCCAAAGACAGACTTAGAAACTCCCTTTGATCTTCTGTTTGTTTTTTTACAGTTCCTTCCATAAAGGCAGAAAGCACCGTCTGTAACCAGAACAGGACATGGTTTTTCTGGAGCAGTGTTGTGCCAGCAAGAACCCTCAGCCTTAGGACTGGGGGAGAAGTCTTGTTGTGACACCAAAAAAATGAAGTTGAGTTGTCAGGAGAATTAAATGTATTTTGCTATTTTGTGAAGTTGAGTTGTCAGTAGTATTATATGTATTTTACTGTTTCGTTTGCAATTCTGCTTCCTTTTTTTTTTTTTTTTTTTTTTTTTTTTTTTTTTTTTTTTTTTTTTTTTTTTTTTTAACTTTTACCTAGTTATCATAGATCATTCTTTAATCTTTCGTCTCTCTCCTGTTTTCTGTGTGAACTGAAAAATTCTTCACATTCCGTTCATCAGGAAAAGTTAGCTCACTCCTTGCAGTGGACTGGTTTTGTGATGGTGCCTCCTTGATCCAGCCCAATTTGGGATGATGTGAAGAACTGGCAGGCATGCTGTCCTTGTGGGCAGTTTGGGATGCTATTATCTAATAGGATATTCGTGGAGAAAAAGCTCCAGCAGCACACAGTATTCGGGATCTCTTTATTAAGCTTTGTTTTAGAAGAGGGCAACTTCTAATTTTCAGTATTCCTTCTTGTCACAGGCAATGACAAATTAGGACTTCTTTCTTGGTATCCAGTTTTACATTTCCTATGTTGACTATGTTCTGTTATGACTATGTTTATGGAGAAATAAGTGATCTTGGGAAAGCAAGCATCGTGTTACCTTCCAGAGAGCTCTACTGAACTTAGGAAATAGTGAAGCCCACTTTGACTGAAGAGCCATCAAAGATGTGCTTAGGGCCATCTTCTGTTGTGCCTCGCTACTGGCTCTGTCTCACTGTGCAGTGAGGGGTCTGCAAGGAGGGCTCCCAGCTGGTGGAAGCACAGTGAGTGAACAGGGATATTATAGGGAAGATTAATTTAAGAAGGAGTAAAGAGGGCCGTCCACCTCCACGTGTCGCAAAATCTGCTTGCAGAAAGGCAGCGCCTAAGCTGAAGTTGGAGAGTGGATTTTCAAAGAAAAGACAGCAAGTATTAAACTGATGCCCTATAATATGTGGATTTAAGCTTAGAGGGATATTTGTGAATTGATGATGTTCAGATGCCAGAAATGATGTCCAGAAGATATCCCAGAACAGGAGGAGATGGGAATGGAGGTTTCAGTCTTTCACGTGGTGTGTCTCTTAACTTGGACGGGGTTAAAACCTAGAGTTATATCTGTCACAACGTAAAGGAGGTGTTCAGAACAGAGGAAGGGAAGTCCTAGGAAAAAGGAACTCCAAAGGGGGAAAGGATGTTCTGATGTCCTAGCTGTACGGATAATCACGCAGTGGTGAACTGCAGAGCTCTGTTGCAGCAGAAGCAAGGCTCTTAAATGGCTTCTCTGTGGGATTTACTTTCTACAAGAAGTACCAAGTCAGTGGTAGAGGACAAGACATAGTTCCATAGTTGGCTGAATAATATTAGACCTGGAATATGTACTGTGGAATAGAGGGACTAAAGCAAAATCTGGCCAGCTAGGTCTCTGATTGTAAAAAAAAAAAATTCTTAGTGAAAGCTAAGTAGTTGAAAGAACACATCAGATTCTGAAAGCTGGAATGAATAACCACAGCTGGAATGAATAACCACAGTGCCTTCACTTAAAGATGAGTGATGCCATTTATGAGCATTTATGAGCTTTTTTCGTGGTTTCAATTCCTTTATTTGAATTGGTTCTGAAGTCCTGTAGAAACACGTTGAGATCAGTTCAGCAGAATAAGAGAATGATTTGTGTGAGACTGATAGCTTTTATCAGATATTATTTCTTAGAGAAAAAAATAGAAAGTTGCTACTGGTTGTAATTTCTGTGTTCTGTCTGGAAGGGTATTTTCTCTGAAGGGAAAGTAATGAGATTTTCAAAGGCTGCTATTAGGAGAATACCTCAAAATCAGGATATTAGATGTTGATGGAAGGACATAAGTGAGCAAATAATTACTGTTAATATGTTAAAGGTTAATAATATGCTAAAAGGTGATCCGCAACCATGACACAATCAGCACTCCAGTGTGGAGACCCAAGTATGTTCCCCCATCAGTGCAGCGTGTTAACATGGTGAGGTTGGCTGTAAGATTGACAGCAGTACAAAAACTGTGGAGGCTCAGGTAGGTCCAACTGAGTTGATGTAGGAAGCTAAAAATATTTGATTTAACTCTTGCAGACAGTACAAAATGGGGAGAAGTGATGGATACAACAGGTGAGCGTGCTGCCTCCACTAGGCACTTGGCATTAGGCAGATATTTCTCTGTTGTGTACTCAAGAATGCATAGGTAAACTGTTGCCATATGTCGAACATACATTGCTGACAGAGGGAGTAGAGGTTAATCACAGACACCTTCAAACATGATAGGTCTGATCATTTCCGTCCAGTTAACAAATAATTTAAAAAACATTTTGTCAGGACTAGAAGTGAAGTGTTTGGGTAATATTAGCTAATAAAGTGTGGAAGTGCACTAGATACGGTGTTCTCTCTTTTCCGAGTGAGGCAATACGATGTGGGTAACGGGTGAAAAAGAGAGAACATGTTGTGCATGGATGCTAACTGGTTAATACTTATTTATTTATTTATTTTCCCCTTACTGGGCATAATTTAGTATTCAGTGTTGTTACAAGTTTATGATTATGCATAATTACAAAAACAATTTCCTATGGATTTTGGAATTGAGATTTGTCTGCAGGCAGTTTCCTTCAGACACCATTAATGGATCTGCTATATATATCGGCTATCAGTCAGCGCTCAAAATGTAGTTACTTGTTTTTGAGTTTTGTGGGTTTTTGTTGTTCTTATGTAATTCTAATTATGGAACTTTTTTAGTGCTTACTTACCAAAAACAGAGCAAACTACATGAAGCAGGACTAGACTATTTGGGATTTGAAAATCCTTTTAGAATTCCAAAAGCAAAATGGTATGAGGAAAGTCAGCTTATAGCAACTAATTATTTGCTATGCTCTTGGTGCTGAAGAACAGCTTTGGAGTAAGGCCAAGAGGCTAAATGTGTATTTAAAGAATGTATCCTTTTGTATTTTTTCCTACTGAAAGAAAGACTTTGAATTCTCAACAAAGGATTTTATTTTGCAGGCTACCTTCTTCTACAGTATCTTTTCTGTGCTGCTTGAGGTGTCAGATCATCTTAAGTGTTGGCCATCTTTGAAATCTGACCTGATAACCTTTTTATTTTTCTGTAAAATGCAGTGGTACTAACCAGTCAGAACAAGAGGTTTGACACAACTGATTGACAGAATTGGTGTTGTGTGGCAGTTTTCTTGGATAGTGGAGCAGCGAAGTGATTTCCTGAATCCTACCAAAATGGCGTTTGTCAGTTTTTCAAGCAAATATTGGCTCAGGTGCCAATAAATTAGCAACTTTACATACTCAGAGGAGAGAAAAAAAAAAAAAAATGTTTCAGAAAGTTTTCAGTCCCCCTTTTATGCAAAACTTGTGGTGCATGATTTCATTAAGGATGTATGCACTTTTGTATATTCTACCTAATGTGCTTGCATTGCTGCGTACCTGATTTGTATGAATGGCCACAGACTATGATGCTTTTCAGATATTTCATAGTTTGCCACTTGCTTGCATTTACTGCATGCTAAGTACTTGAGAAATGGAGCAACTGTGATTAACAGGTTAGCAAAAAGACTAAAATGTACCGACCTTTATTCTTGGCAGGTTGGGCACATTAGTTCTACGCTCTGTACTATGTGCCTCTGCCAAAAAAAGAACAGACGCTTTCTGTTATACTGTTAAG
Source organism: Nothocercus julius (assembly GCA_013398735.1). Lineage (NCBI taxonomy): Eukaryota > Metazoa > Chordata > Aves > Tinamiformes > Tinamidae > Nothocercus > Nothocercus julius. The sequence goes on from VZSV01000039.1 coordinate 5,239,184, forward strand.
AGCATATTTAATTAAGACAAAATGCATAATTATGTTTTTCAGTGTAGTACAGTTCCTTCCCAGATGAATCAGAATTTAATGTGATGGTCTCCTTAGGTGCTTGCTGAATACTCTCTTCTCTCTGTTACTTACTCATGCTGTTTCAGAAGCCTAATTGCGTGCAGACACATTCACACAGGATGCAAGTACACTGTGCCATAATCACAAGTTTTGCTTCCAGGTATTCACTATGAAGTAAAAGAGGACAAACCTAGTGATTACTTACCTTAGATCCCTTTTTTTTTTTTTTTTTTCCCATAAAAGTATATTCTTAAGGAGAACAAAACAGTACCTGAAACTTTAATGTATTTCTTCCATAGTGCTTGGGGAATTGAGACCCTTGAACATGGGAGCTTTGGGATTAACAAAAGTCCCCTTGAATATACAGTGCTTCCTTGCGAGGGAGCTTCACCCTTCTCTGTGGCCACTGCCCTGAAAGAATCCTGGGGATGGCAAAGTCCCCAGCAGAGATTTTTATGATGCAAAACAAAAGTGAGTGTAGCCCTCTCTGCTCCTCTCTGCTCAACCCATGGTGTTGAGTTCTGCAAGAAAAGTGTCGATGTAGAACCCATCTGCATTACTCTACACTTCTCTCTGATTCACTGCCCATTACCAGTACTGGTTCCCAGAGTATTTTCCCTTCTTTCTTTCTGTTTTCATTTATTTTCTGCCAAAGAGGTTAGTCTGACCATATCAGAACTGTTTATGTTTAGGCATGTCATCAATTTTTTTGCCATGTGTTGTTTCTAATAGTGGGATTAGAGGGGGCTGTTGAGGCATTCATGGGCAGAGGCTTGATGAATTAGATAAGAACACCTAGATTCCTGCACTGGGAGCTTTTATAAAGTCAAGAGGCACTAAAGGAAACAAAAATGGAGAATGGTGAATGTGTCAAACTGTTCAGAATTGCCACCATTCATTTAACTCTTAAAACTCAAACAAACAAAAAAACCCCTCCTTTCAAAATATCTTCATTTCAGTTGAAAAATGGGTTTTACAGTGTGATGATTTTTCTACAAAGTTTTTAGCAAAACTTCCTTTGAAAACAAGGTGAAAAGGAAGTGTTTATCTTTTTTTGTTGAAATCGGAACACATATTTAGATGCTGTAATAAATATTAAAGTGTGTACTGCTAAGCTTTATGCTGTTTGTGAACATAACATATAAGAGAGTGGTGAATAAAGGTTTGCATATTTTTGAAAATCGTGGAGGTCTGGATAGATGTTATGTGACATCATCAAAAAGAAAGAGTTAAATATCCATCCCCGTTTTCGATATTGTACCTTATTTCCAAAGAGTAGAAGGATTGTGCGCAATGCTGAAGTTTCCTATATGGCTGACTGATCCTCATGCCTCCAGCATGTAAAGTTTTGAGATGGAACGGTATGCAATGCACAAAAGAAGAGTTTTCTTTGCTAGAGAGAGTTGTAGTGGTGGAAAAAGAGCTTTTCAGCTGTGCTTGGCTAACACAGAGAATTAAATTTTGTCTAGAGGCTGTGCACTGAGCAAAGCCTCTGTGGTATCTGCAACTGTAGCAGATGTTGGGTGTCTTTGATGTTGGTCACCAGTGATGCCCGCAGGTTGGAGCAACATATGCCCCTGCATCACTGAGAATGAGATGCTGTCCCCGCTTTCTTGCTCTGTAGCAGCCTCAATTCTCAGCTTAACTTCTTAAGGCCAAATTGGTTTTGGAATCCATTTAGGCCACATTATCTCTTCTCTGTTAGCGTTATGCTATAGGATGTTCTTTCCAGCCCTTGTCTTGTCTGTTATTTTCTATGATATCTCTGCTAAGGTTTCCCCTCAGGTGAAAAACAGGTATTTCCTCAGCACCCTTAGTTCTTTTTAGCCGCTCTGGCTGAAAAAAAAAACCTTTTCTTTGTAACTCTGGAAATTTAAGTCCTTAGAACATGGTGTGTGTATATACACACAAACATATACCTATATATATATATATATATATGCGCACAAATATATAGTAAATATATACTACATATATAATATATAGTAGTATATGTAGTACTTGCATATATACTGCATATATGTAGTAAATATACTACATATATAGTAAATGTATATACGTATAAGGTGTGTGTGTATGTACATTGTTGTGTACATGTGATCACCTGCAAATAATCAACAGACTATTTTGCTAAGCACAGTAGAGTGGTGGATTTCCTGTTTTGTGTGTTTGTTTATTTATGTATTTAAACAACTGGGCCAGGCTTTGGAAAAACTGTGTTTCTGCGGAGGAGTTTGCTCAGTCCCTGTTATCCTGACGGTCTTCAACTGGAAGCATTGATGCCTGATTCAGCACTGCGGTGTGGTTCATACAAGGCTGCTACCTGTAGACACACGTGTGTTAATATGGTGGGGACTGCAGTAGGGCATTGCCCTAAGCTGGGCCAGAGACCTGACCTCCCTGCAGGTGCCCTTGCAGTAAGATCCTAAAGGAGAGCAGATGACAACCACTGTTTAAGTATGACTGTTTACACCATAAAAACAAATTGACTCTTCTAATTATATTCAGGATTGTAGAAAGCTGTTGTTACTTTAGATTGTTGGATCTCTCTAGGGAAACTTCCATCAAACATAACAGCCTACATTTTTACTTTGTTAATTATAAAGCTGTGAACAAGAAAATGCAAGACAATCTCTCCTATTCTTAGTGTAATAGTAACTTCCTAAAATATTACTGTTTTTATGAGTCCCAGCGGAGGATCTTTCTTCTGCGCAAAAAGTCCTATTGTATAAAAGAAGAAATATGTTCCAGGTTTATTAAGCAAATAATCAGATACATTTATCATGGATTTTAAGTGGTGACTTTTAAATCCTTACAGCTAGGTTATCTGCAGGATGGCACTGATATTTTTTAATAGAATCAGAGAACAGCTGAAGTTGGAAGGGACTTCTAGAGATCACGTAGTCTGATCCCCCACTGCTCACACAGAGTGACTTAGAGCAGGTTGCCCAGGAACTCTCCAGGCACCTTTCAGTGTCCCCAAGAATGGAGACTACAAAAACACTCCATACAACCTGTTCCAATGCCTGTTTTTATTTTTTTAGTCTCCCCCTCCTTTTCCCCACCCAAAGCAGATGATGCTAATTCTTTTGAAACACTAGCTTGTTAATTTTCTGCCATGAAGAATTGATTTAAAACTACTCTTTCCTTCTGTGCCGGTGTCATGTGCAACCGAAAGCTATGTAGGGTAGGCTTTTAGCTGCTGTTTTCTAAAGATGAAAATCTGTAACATTTCTCTTGTTGGGATGTTTATCAGTTTTCTTAAATAATAAAGGTGTTGCAGGCTGTTTCATAGCTTTGAAGAGTGCTGTCTTAAGATGGAGATTTTAATGTGTCAGACAAGATCCATGGAGAGGACTGATCACTTTTCTCCATCTGGAGTGCCAGAGAGCTGAAGATACTAAGAAAGGGTCTGAAAACTTCTCTATCAGTGTATATCGCCCCACAGATGTTAAAATTTGGCTCCTTTTTGCCTTTTGAATAGCTATCCGTTATTTTCAGATTGCTTTTGTTGCAATCCAGAGTAGTGACTTGCATGAATATAGTTTCCCAGCTGATTGTCAGGCTGAGTCAGGTGGAAGGAGGTGCTCTGGAATGCTTATGGTTTTCTACAGGTTTAGGTAATGTTGTCCTTTTCAAAGTTTAAATTTTTTGGCTTACCCATTACCACTTAAAAATAATTAAGAAGTGGGGTCCTAGTCAGTTCAGTTGCAAAGTCTTGACCTGTGTTGCAAAGCGATGTCCTTAGAGATATTTTGTCTTTTGGTGTTTTGGTGTTGATAGGTTCATGTGTGACAGTTCAGCTGTTCTGTGTGATAATTAAATTATGAAGGTCCTTTTACTGCAAGATCCCTGCAGATCCCATGATCAGTTTGAGAGGCCCATGTGGCTGGACAGTTCTGCTGGCAGGACCACAGCTGAGCTGCTTCCTTTAAGTAAAAATTTCCTGAATATTGAAACCACCAGGCATAGTATACCAGAGCTTCTGTGCTGTGCAGCTGCTTTTTCTTGAGTCATTGCTCTCACAATACGCAGCTGTTAGAAGACACTTTATTGTTCAATAAAAACAAACCTCACAAAATTGGAAATATAATGGCTCTGGGTGGGGAATGTTCACCCTTATTTGCAGAAGTACCAACCTAGCACCATTTTGTTCAGAACTCACTAGCAGACCATTGTCACTCAGCTGAGTTTTAAGGTGGAAGGCAGAAGACAGACACTTATGAAATAAAAATTGACTAGTAATGATTTTGTTTATAGATTTTAAGGATGTGCCTTAGTAACTCAGCCCTTTGAAGCTTGTAAGTGCTTTCAAGATGGTCACTGAGCACCAGATGGATTTGGTGCTACTGTTGAAATAATCAGACCTGGCTTTTTCTGACAGGCTCCATTTAACAACCTGAGTGATAGCCTTGTGCCTTTATCTCACCAATGAAACCATTGCTCATGCTACCTTAACTGTCCATCGTAAGTTTTGGCTGTTCTTTAGTATTTACTGATAATTTTCATTAGCACTACTTTTACATCAAGTTGATAAATATGTTAAAGAAAACATATCAACTATGTCAAATATTATAAAGGAGAGCTCTTTAGTTCTGTTTGTGACCCAAATGTGTGTTTCTTGGTTCAATCAAATAATATCCAACCTGATGTCATCAGTACTTTTCCTGCAAGTAACCTTGCATGGGCTAGCGGAGTAAATTTACAATGTATATGGAGCCAAAAAATCCTACCTTCTCATTTAGTAGTAGCTGGGACAAGTGATAGATATTTTTATGTAGTGTCTTGAAAGTCTTTTGTCTTTGGGGTAGCTTTGGGGGATTTTTTTTGCCTGACCCTCTCCACTGAGTCATTGAGTGCAGCAGTTAAAGGGCAGACTACAGTGTGTTCTCCTAATTGCTTGTGTGCATTGCGTAATGTGCAGTTGTGCAAATTCACCTTTCTTTTTTAGTTGCACTGTGCAAACTGGAAGAGAGGGAGGATAAAGCCATATTTTAGTTTCCTTATGGCACATCTGTGCAATCATGTGAATTTTGAGGCCAAAAAAAATGGGAGGACCAGTACAGAACTGTGATTTTGTGATATAGGTGGCAAATTTACTAATTTGAGCCAGTTTAATAAAGCTGACATAGTGATGAGTTTATCTAGAAGCAGGAGATTGAGGAATGATGCCTCAGTTATTGAGACAGTGGAAGAAGCAGGAACATTCTGCAGCCTTGGCAAATGAGTAAATCTTCTTGTGCCTCAAGATATGTCTACCACGAACAGACTAGCTGCAGCAGAGCTGGTTGATTTATCTCAGAAAGAAAGGAGTGGGATAAATTATTTTTTTCTGGAGTTCCCTCTTGTGCTGACTAGATCAGAACTGGCAGCTGAGCTGGCTTTTCTTGGAGAGCAAGCCTGCGCACCTTCAGCTTTTGTGTGTGGCATAGCCATCCGCTCAGCTTCTGCACTGGCTACAAAAACAGGGAGAGGAAAAAACATTTTTGTTTGTCTGAAAGCACTGTCAGACAACTTGGGAGATCATCTAGCCCAACCTCCCTACACAAGCAGGGTCGCCTAGAACACGTTGCACAGCATCGCGTCCAGGCGGGTTTTGAGTATGTCCGGAGAAGGAGACCCCAGAGACAGCCTCTCTGGGCAGCCTGTGCCAGTGCTCTGTCATCCTCACAGTCAGATGGAGCTTCCTGTGCTTCAGTTTGTGGATGTTGCCTCTTGTCCTGTTGTTGGCCATCACTGGAAATAGTCTGGCCTTGTTCTCTTGACACCCTCCCTTCAGACATTTGTACTCACTGCTCAGATCCCCTTTCAGCCTTCTCTTCCCTGGGCTAAACTGTCCCAGCTCTCTCAGCCTTCCCTTACCGGAAAAATACTCGAGTCCCCTAGCCATCTTTGTGGCCCTATGGTGGACTCTCTGTAGTAGCTCCATATCTCTGTTGTGCTGGGGAGCCCAGAACTGGGCACAACACTCCAGATGGGGCCTCACCAGGGCTGAGTAGAGGGAGAGGGTCACTCTCTCCACTCTTCCTAATGCAGCCCAGCAGTGGCCACAAGGGCTCATGGCCGTCTGCAGTCCGGCAGCGCTCCCAGGTCCTTCTCTGCAGAGCTGCTCTCCAGCAGGTCGACCCCCAGCCTGAACACCCGGTGCGTGGGGTTACTCCTGTCTGCTCAACTCTCCAGGCTGTCCAGAGCCCACTGAGTGCAAGCACAACCCTCTGGTGTATCAGCCTTCCAGTTTTGTATTAGCAGCAAACTCTCTGAGGATGCACGCTGTTCCTTCATCCAGGTCTTTGATGAATGAGTTGAAGAAGACTTGACCCTTGTAAATATAAGTATTAGCTAAAGCTATAGAGAAGTCCCTCTGTTTGACAAGGCGCAGGGTGGCCAAGCACAGATTGTCCAAACCTCCATCTCCCCATGTGTGTGTGTGTGGGTGACCTCAGTCTGCTTCAGCTTTCCTTGGTGTATTGTATGAATCTTTTTGACTTCTTAAAGCATGAAGATTTCCAAAGCTGTTTCATGGCTTCTTATAGAAGTTATAACTTGTCAGGAAGCTTCCTGGTTTGTCTGCCCCAACTTTCAGGCTGTTTTATGAAGTTTGAAGGAAGATGAATTTAATTTGATCTGAGATGTAATTACAGGATGGTGTTACAGAGTCCTAGTAGTTGTGCAGACATTAGATTTTTGTGAGCCAACCCATGGAAACACAATACTTCTGATTCTGCTCTGACTTAACGCTGAGGTAAACCAGAGATAAGTGCCGTGAAGCCAATACTATATTTTTGTGTGCACATGCATGGAAATCTCAGCAAATAAGAATCAGGCCTTTTCTCTTCTTTTTGTTTTTCCTTTTCTTCTCTTTCTGCCATTTGGCTAATGGTAGCTTAGATCTCATCTAGACTAAATTGGCACAGATTCACTGGTGTTGGAGGCACTTTTTTACTAACTTACACCAGGTGAGCACGTTGTGCGGTCCATTCTAGACAAGTGGGCCTTTTCTCCTTTCACCTCCCGTGCTGTTTTCTGTCTTTGTGCTCTGGTGCTTGATAAGCTCTTGTTCTGCCTCTCACGTACAAGTTCCAACACAGTCCAGCTGACAGCACATAAACTATAAACTGGTTTCAGAGCAGAGCTTCTCTATATGAACCTAGAAGCCTGTTAATTTCCATTTTGGGTTGCATATGTTTGTAGAAGATTTATTTTAAATACAAAATAAGGATTCGTACTTTTCCGCATTTTTTTTTTTTTTTTTGCTATTAAAAAGCTGACTAGATATTTAGATGAGGAAACTATTTCATTTTAGAGGACTCACAATGAATAACTACTGAAATCTGCTGACAACAGTGATTCTTTCTAAGAGTTCAGCAGAAGAACTTCTCTTTCTATTCTGACACCAAAAAATGAGAAAGATTTACATTCATTTAAGCATCACTATACCCTAGAGCAGGTTCTGTCTTATCTGACTTGGGGGAATTGCATAATTTTCTTTAGAAAGAAAGGTTATGATAATATATCTGTAAACTTTGCTTGATAATTATCCAAGGACACCTTGATTAATCTGGTTGTATTTGATAGCTGGTAACATTTTAAATTGTTTGGAAATGCAGGCAACCATGATGAAAACAGTGCTTAGAGGCTAAAAAACCCTTGCAATTATATGCAACTGGTGCAAATGGGTCCTAGGAACCAGCAAGGAAGTTGAAATTGTGATGATTCTGTTGAGTTTATGATGTGTTAATACCACACCATGTCTTTGTAGCTATAATGATTTTACACTGTTCTGTGTTTTGCTTTTTTATAGGTAAGTTTATTATATATTATATACCTAATATACTACACAATAAGAATTGTGTTTTTTTATTGCGTATAACTTATTCATATATGGCTAATCTTGAGGTACAGAGTAAGGAGTTCTTATAGGTGAAGCATCTTTTGATAAAACAGACCTTTAAAGAAATTTAAAAACACATTCTAGGTTCTTAGTTGTTTTCGGTTTGTCATAACAAGTTGCTCACAAACAGTATCAGTAGATAATTGATTAGATGAAGTAATTTAACACTGTGTAATTAAAATCCTGTTGATGCAGCATCAGGGTGTGGAATTTAATGTTGGGAAGTTCAAAAGCTTCCCAAAGTTGGAGCAGAGTGCCCAGACTTCTCCAAGTACACTTTCATGATTCAAACATGAGTTCTAGAAATCAAGAATTCTGAGTTGCATCACTCACTTTGCTATTGATTCAGTTTCTTTAAGGATATTAGTTTCATCATGTCTAAGATAAGGTTTATAGTAGCCTTATTTCATAGAGCTTCTCTAAGGCTTAATGTTCTCGTAAACAGACTTGATATAAAAGTGCTTAATAAACACTAGTTTCTTGAGGCCCTGCCTCATTCTTGTCCTAGACTCTGCACTGCTGCATCACTCTATATTTAAATCCCCCTGGGTTTGAGATAAGATAGCTGGTGAGATCTTGTAGGGGAATTTTCTGCTTGGCTTTATCAGTTTTCCAATCTTTTATTAGTAATGGAATAGCTGCAACATGCTGTTTTGTCTAAATGGTTTTATGTATCTGTGCATTGGTTTGATGACTCCCATTATTTTATTGTATTTAACTTCAAGGAAAACTCACCATGTAACATCAAAGCGGCCTACTTTCACTTAACAAAAAGATATATGAACATGGCATGCCTAATTCATATTTGGATACCTTCACATATCACCATCATCAGGTGATGCAATCTTTTAAAAGGATTATGGGTTTGCTTTTCTCTAGGATTGGTAAGACCCCTTGCTCGCCAGAAGGAAGGGAGCTCCAAGTAACGGGAAGCATATGGTGGTAGAGTGCAGAGCATTTAGACTGATCAATTTTCAGTCCATAACTATCCTATGTAACTTGTATTTACAAATACTGTTATTCAGTAAGTTCAGGAGGTGTATATATACATAAACTGATCTATGGCTGTTCAGATATCATTTCTTTAAAAGATGCAGAAAAGCGCAACTGCTGGAAGCTGTCCTGTGTTTTCATTTTTATTGGATTTTCTTTTTCATTTTCTGGGAGAGGGAGAGGTTGAGGAGGAGGGTGATCTCTTACCATACCTTATGCAGGAAAACCTGGCGTTATTTCTGTAAATACCAAGTATGTTAGTTGAAGAAAAAAAAATAGAAAACCTCTATTAAAATAAAGTGTAAAGTAGAAATGGCAACAAAAACCTGTACTGATTGAATCTTAGGCATATCCTTTTTACCTTTAAAAATGTAAATATATGCAACTAATAATGGAAAAAGAAACTTTAAATGTCTGTTTAAAAAAAAAAAAAGAAAATGGGAGTGGAGAAAACTCAAAAGTTACAGTTTCTATTGACTTGTTACATCTTTTCAGAAAGGTTACTTAAAATTTGCACCATGACAAAATAACTAATTATTATTCATCCAATAAAACTAAAAGTTAATATTTTTCAGTTTCTCCTCTATTGACAAGTGGGACTTGTATTCAAGATGGACTTCTCTCAATGAGTGCAGGACAAAAGATCACCAGTTAGGAGTTTCTGCAGCAATTACTTTCAACTTTAAAATCGTAAAGGAAACAGGATGTAATTAAGAACTGTCTGTAGGTTTGTTTTTTTTTAAGGAAAATCTTCTTTTAATTATATTTCAGATAGCTGTAAGAGATGCAATTTGATGATGAGAGTAAATCTTAAAAGCACAGTAGCCCCTTTATCTAGTGCTGACAGCAGTTCCCAGTGGAAAATAGTATTTCATTAATTGTCATTACTCAGGAATTATAGAATTAGAGAGTCTAATGTTTCTTTTATCATTCATTTCTTTAAGTGTCAATGGCATTACTTACTGTAAATTAAGTTCAGTGCATAACCACAAATTAATTATCAACTGGGAAAAAGGAACTTTAGTTAGAGAACTAGCAACTTTTGAGAAAGGAGTCCCTTTAATAAGGAGACTGAAAATGTAGTCTTTCAGCTGAGCAAAAGAAATGATTTCTATTAATATATTCATTCCTCCAGAAAGAAAAGCAGATGAATAGTCTTCTCTGTTAATTCATTTAAATATTTTAGCAGTGAATTGAAGTATCCTGTAAGTGAAGCAGTAATCTTTCACTTACGTGATACTATATCAGATCATTTCCATTAAAATTAGTCAACGGGGAGGATATAAAACAGACGGAGTGAAGCTCAAGTCTTTTATATTTAGGTACTATAGTACGTACACTGATTACACACATGATCATGTCTCTTTTTCCCGTACAAAAAAGTGGTCTGCCTTCTGCAAATCTGCCCTGTGCACTGAAGGAGGTGTTTTTCAGTGAAGTACGAGCTTTTCAGTAGGTTACTGAAGCCAACGTGGTCCTTTTTTTAACATTGTCTTTTGGAGGCTTCAGCTTAGTTCTCAAATATGTGTCCTTAGTTTGGACACAACTTCTAGTGAAGACAAATTTCTTCTTTAGCCCCTTTCAGTTACAGATTTCACTCCTCACTAAGACAGGCAGATGTTTTGGGAAAAACAAACCAAAAAAACATACAGGATCTGTGTTCCTGGTTTCAGTGAGTAGTGCTTTCCTTCCGAGAGGCTGTGCCTGTGAGTAGGGGAGGGCACTAGCTCAAGAGGACGATAGAGCCACATTCCGGCACAGGAGTTCGCTTCGGTCTGACTTCCTCTGCAAACTTGCAGTGCTTGCAAGGTCAGGAGCATCTTGGGTCGCTAGCAGCTGAATTCTTGCGGTGCTCGCTCTGCCCTGGGCATGGGCTAAGTTAGACTCTGCGGGTCCGTTCTGAGCTCTGCTCGGCTCTCTCTACCTTCACCGGAAGCAGGGCATCTCCAAGGCTGCCTAGCAAAGTCCAGGCAAGGAGGAGAAAGACCCTTCTGCTTCAAAAGATGGAGTTCTCAGGGGAGCAGGGTCAGTTTAGGAAGCAAAAGGACATTGCCGAGTTTGCAAAACTGGTTATTTGCAATTTGTGAAGTATCAAAACTGAGGTCGCACAAACTCATGTGCTTTCTCCTCTTCTTCCTCCACAAAGGACTACCATTTGATGTCCAGGATTGTCACTGCTCTGTGCGTGTCCAGGGGCAGCTGAGCAGAAGATGTTATTTCCTTGCAAGCATCTGCCTCAGCGAGTCCCCCGTTGGCAGGCCTGAAATGGATGCTTTAAATGACAGCAGGAAAGGACAGTGCTGTGGACTTGCACACTTCTCTGGAGAGACCAGCTTTTCTTCTTTCCTAAGTGACAAAGTTCCAACTTGTTCACCTGAAGTAGGGGGATGTTCCTATCTCAAACTTCTCATGTGTGGCCACTGTCTGTGCTCTTTGTAGGCTCCATGGCTGACTCAAGACCCTAGGGTCTGATTTGGAGAAATGTTGAGCACTCACAGCTGCAGCTTAGTAATGGGGAACAATAGTTTGGACATATTAAGCACTATATAATGCTTGGTGCTCAGAAGCATCCGGTCTTAGGTATTTCAGTTTAAGAGGAAAAATAATAGGTGCTTTTGATCTTAAAGTCTCTGTGCCCAATTTCCCAACTTGCAATACAGGGAGTAGCAGTAGTAATAGTAATACGTCTTTACTTCACAGAGACATGTGGAAAAAAAATCTTAATATTTGTCAAGCTTTCAAGTACTACGAGCCTGAACGCTTCTCATGGAAATTCATAAAAGAAATCATGTCTTCAGAGCTCTGTTTGAATAATGCTCAATATGTAAGGTACTGGAGTACGTGTTCAACACTGCAAGGAACACAAGTAGGGGTCATTAACTAACCATTGCCTCTTCTCTGCGCTGAATAGATTAATGTCTTGTGGAAAGATTACTACTCGAATGTCTCACTGAAGACAGCATCATAATATATTTCTATGAGGAGGGCATTTTAGTGTTCCTCAGGCAACCTTAACTCTAGTTCCAGAGTGTCTGTGTTTTCAGTGAAACACAAAGTATTGTAATAAGGTCCATTTTTGTGATCTGTTTGCGTGTTTTAAAATGAAAACTGAAAAATACAGATACAGATACATGTGTATGTCGCCACATTCTTATGGGTCATTGGTGTACTATAATAGCAGGCTGTTAGGGTTTCTCTGTGTGTGTATATACATCTATAATTATTATGCATACTAAATACTAGATTTTATTGAAGACTTACATGAACATTATGGGAGAATCATATATTTTCAAGCATTTGTGTAAGTTGGGAGTGCCTTATTGTGCAGTCTTTACCTTCTTTGACTGTCTTTTCTGAGGAAATTCCCTCCTCCTTCAAATACAAAAAAAAAAAAAAAAGAGCTGCTCTGTTTTGTGCTGTTGTTGCCTATGCCAAGGAGGGAGATGTTCTGTACAATTTGTGTATACTTAGGGAGAGATTATAACTGCAGCACATGCTTTCTTAGGGAACTCGCCCTTCATTGCTAGCTGTTAGCAGTATAACTCAACTCAACAGCTGTAACCACAGTAATGTACAGCGAGATTGTCTGTAGGATGCTGATAATATTTACATAAGCATAAGCACACAGCACCAGTGGTACATCATCAGTGTATCAGTAATTCAGCGTAATACATAACCCCCTAGCATAGTACTAGAGTTGGTATGCCAGGATAGCGGTACTGTAGAGGCTCTTCATCCCAGCAGGACCAGTGTTTTGCTGCAGAAGTTGTGCTGACACCGACCTTTTGCTGATGAATAGGTACCTCATTAGAAAGAATGCCTTCCATCTTTCCAAGCAAACAAATTGTACGAGCTCATACTGTGGAGATGCTTTGCTGATGTCTAGTAAAGCAATATTTTTATTTTAATTTTAGCAAAAACAAATACTTGGACATGTGTCATCCTTGGGAATACTGTCTTGCAAATAAAAGAGAATATTTTGCCATTGTTAACCTTTGCTAGAAAATGTGGAGACAGATAGCATGAAAGGGCTTTTATAAAGTGTTCGCTGAAAAGCTGCTCATGAAGGTTTTGGTTTTAAAAGTATAATAATAGCAGTGAAATCTTGCCAAGATACTCATCCCTGAGAGAAAAACAAATTCTTGTAGGATTCCTTTCCTTTTCTGTAATTTAATTTACCATAGGATGGTTGTAGTCATGCTGTTTTGCTAGGAGGAATTGCAGAGCATTAGCTACTTCACTTCTTCACCTCTTTTCCTCATCATTTGTGTATCCTGTCATTTATATGACAGGAGTGGGCAAGAAGCCCATGCAAAATGGACAACTGAGGTGCATCCACAAGTTATTTCAAAGGCTTCAAACAAACTTCTTATGCTTTTTCTCTCCCAAGCTTTTCTTATATAGTTTGTTGTCATGGGATTTTCTTAAGGTTACACTGCTTCCAACTGTGATAGTGGTTCACTATAGAAGCTGCTAATATTGTATAATGTCAAACTCCTTCAACCACTGTATGCCAAATTGTAGTACAATTCCTGTCACTTTTAAAGAAAACATTATTTTTCAGAAATAAATATGCTGCTCTCATAATTCAGGAATTCCATACAAATTGGAAAATAGAGGAAGAAGAGTTCACTTACTCTTCAGGGCACAACAGTTACTCCCCCTTCAACTCAATTTTTTTATTGCCACCTGCTTCATATGGAGATGGTGGGTTAATTTTCAAAATACTTGACAATTAAATATTCTACTGTTAAAGCAGGAGAGCAAGGGGCAGGTCTGGCTGTTTTCCTGGTGAGATAGCTGATGAGATGAATTATAATGAAAGGAGCTATAGGTATTGTTTTGAGTGCAAGAAAGGGAAGAAAAAGATAAGAAAGTACTCAAAACACTATTCCCATTGTACTGGTGCCTTATAAATTCCTGAATCATGGAAGAGGCTACTAAAATCATAAGAACAGTGAAATCGGAAAGGAATGTGAAAGTGAAATGTGTGTGTTGTGATTATTCTGAGATTGAGGGCTTTTGTTTTCTTCCTGGTAATCATACATGCATGCTTATTTCAGGATAAAAATCCAACATTAAATGGATACACATTAAATGGATACACATTAAATGGATACAATGGATACACATCCAACATTAAATGGATACACATTAAATGGATACAACATTAAATGGATACACATCTCCCTTGACTTCTGTGACTTGAAGTGCTTTCTCTATCACATTTTGTTTCTTCTTCCAGGGAAAGAGAAGGAATGCATATGGGTGTTTCTTCCTCCTGTCTTATGATTGAGGGAGTAATTATTCATGAGTGCTCGTCTCTTCTCCATTTACAATATAATTTAAAACACCACGTTATAAAGACCGTGTAGTAGTAAAGTAGGCAATAGTTTCAACCAGAATTATACTTCTTCTCCACAGATTCTTACATATACCTCTACTTCTTCTCAGAAGCTTCCCAAAATCCAGAGAAAATAGATTACTAGCCATCATGTTCTTCATGACCAGGTGCAATTTCAGAACATGTTTTGGAACCACGTAGAAAGGAAAACTCATTTTGCCTTGATTGTGACCCCGTGCCACAGAAGAGGTGAGCATACAGGGTGATTCCTTTGCACATTGAAACATGAAGCAGCAGCATCTGCTGTCAGGCAGTCACACTCAGCTATCACTGAGAAAACCCTTTGCAGTGGTGTGGTAGTGCAGGGCTGGTGGAGTAAATCTCTAGCAAGAAGAGAGGAAAAATTAGGGTTAATGTTTCTGAACAAAGATTTTTCCAATCTGTATTATATGATGAGACATTTAAGTATGTTTGGGTATTTCATGTTGTGACCATGGAAATACATTAGTTTGTGTATACTTGGAACATCTTCAGAATTGCTGTGAAGTACTGTAGTGGGATTATATAGATACTGTGATATATAGAGATGTTCTGACTACTTGGATTTTTTTTTTGAAGAAGAAGAATATCAAACAGATGTTAAATAGCATCTAGTCATATGATACATAAAAACTGCTGCCTCAGTCTCTTGTGGATGTCTTAGTCTCTTGAAGACTGCATGAAATTGTGACAACCTTTTGTGTTTCTGTTCCTTACTATGTCTGTTCTTGAAGTAAAGATCTGGTCACAGATTAAGAAACTAGCAGGGAACATTTTTTTCTGCTGAAATTTTGTCAGGAAACTTGCCTCTGGACAGTGGATGTGTAGGGATTTAAGTTGTCCAGCTGTGCTTTATGCCCCTAAAAATTAGATTTTTATTTTTTTAATTATGCTGTAGACTTCATTCTTTCCACTTAAAGGCCACCTCTCATGTATTTCTTTATAACTTATTTTTTCAAATTGATATGACCACAGTGTCTAGGGAGATTTAAATATATTAAAAGATATTAAAAGACCCCAAAACTCCATATCCAACTCTGCCTGAATGAGCAAAACATTATCAAAGGGAATGGAAGTTGTTTTTACATGCACAGACCAAACAGTTCTCAAACCCTCAGGCAGAGCCAGGGGGAATAGACCCAAGATGTCAACTCATTTGTGCTCTGTGACATAAATTAAAGCAGGTTGTACTGGCCTCCATGGAGAGTGTCCAGTCTTGAGATGTTCAGGGATAAAGAAGAAGAGGAAAAAAAAAAAAAAAAAAAAAAAGGCCACTGATTCAGTACAGCAGAGAAGGAAGGCTGGATCCTTAGCAGTGTTTGTGGCTGTTTGTACAGTGTCTTGTATTGCACTTGGGCATTAAGTCGGCACTTCATCTTACATCATTTGAAAGTGTGGAAGTTACTGCAGTGGATTTTTATAAACTTTGGTCAGTATCTGGAGTTTTAAGTAATGTTCTGTTTAGTAGTGGTTTTCTCTTTGGTTTTGTTGCAAATGTTTACAAGGGCTTCTGAAATAGGAGAAGTGGCATTAGGCAAGACAAGGAAGTTGGAAAAGGAGTAGGGTAGAGGGATTGGAGAATTCGTAAGTTTGGTAGCAGAAAAATAAAAGAAATGAAAGCTAAGAAATGACTGGCTGAGATGGAAAAAGAAGGAATGCCCCTCTGCTTTGTCTCTTTCCTCTTCATACTACTCCAGTGTTCCTGCCATCCTCTGCTGCAGTTATCCATTTTTCCCTACTAGAAACCGTTGGCTATTTAACCTGGTGAAATATTGGTAAAAGTGCTATAATGATGGGAATTAGTTACATATTAGATCAAAGTTGAACCTGGTGGACAGCTTCTCTGGGTAGAAATTTTTTAAATAGTGTGTTTCTCTAGTATGTACCAGTCTATTTTGATTGTGGAACAAAACCAAACATAAATATTAAAAACTCAATCAAAGCTTTGAAAACTAAGCAAAAGAACTTTGAGGGAAGCAAACAGAACAGATCAGCCTGACCCAGGAGAGAAAGCTGTGGTTTCGAAGTGTCTATTATTGTTAGAAAATTATTCCACATATGAGATTTAAAAAGATTGCTTCTTTTTCCACAGAATAGGCATAATTGAATGTTTACTTCTTTTCCTGAGTTCTCGAGGAGTGGCAAATTTAGCATGCATAGTCTGAAAGCCAAGTCCTTTTAGAAGGTAATTTCAGCAGGATTGCACATGGGAGCCAGAATGCATCAACTTAACAGAGTTAGAGAATAATATGGTGGTTTTCATTTCTTCTTTAGCTGAAGAAAGCAGTTCGGAAAGAAACCTCAGCAGGTTTGTTTTTGCCTCAGTTCATTGGCATTCCAGCCACCTGACCTCACACTTCCATTGAGCTCTTCCATATTAGACTGACCCCTCAGTATGGGCTTTTCCATGCAAGACCTTCGGCTTGGAGTTTTATCTGAGCATAAACATACTTAACATACATTACATACTTAACATACATTACATGCGTATGTTAACATACTGGAGTTTTATCTGAACTAAAAGAATGTTTTAAATGTTGGATTTAGAAAGGCTTATATCTAACATGGGCTAAATACGTTTTGCATCATTAATGTGTGTCCCTCCTGTGGAAAGTGTGTACTTAGTTTACAGTGGTGAGAAATCTTTATTTTGCAGAATGCATTTTTCAAAAAAAAACCTTGTTTCTAAGCTATCTACTAGTTATGATGGCTCGAGTGTGGGGGAGGTCTTTGTTTCAAGAATTTTTGAAGTTTTATATCAACTTTCAATAAAATCTGAGCGAGCTCTTCAGTGATACATAGAGTTCGATTTGGAGACAAATGGCCCCAATACTGATTTGCAGTGCTGTTGGGCCTTCTGTTTGAAGGAAACCCAGCAAGTGATTGATGTTGCATTTGGATAGTATCCTCTTGCCTTGATCTGCTTTGGGGAATGTGCACACAGAGAAGCAGACCCCAGGTAGGAAACTGAGAACAATGTTTGAATGAGAGGGAGCACTGAGGTGTTACTATTTGTGTGGGAAGGTACCCCAAAAAGATGCCTGGGAATAGGATGAGAGCATGTGTTTGTGATTGCGGCTTGGGAATCACATTCCGCATTTGAGGTGGTGTGCATTGTAAGATAACAACTATGACTTTTTTGTTTCATCCTTTTCTCTGATTTGTACTTGGTAGGAAGGCTATATCCTTTAAATTCATTTTCATTTATCTTCTGTTTTCCACTGGTGAATGAGAGCAGTATACTCTAAGGCTATATTTTATTCAGTGTTTCAGGGAGGATAGTTGTTGGATCTGTGTTCAGAAGTGCCTGGCTTGTCGTGGCCATGAATTGCCTTCTACACAGTTCAAAGCGTTGATGAGTTTTATAATGCACGATGGCTAGGCTGTGTCTCCTTGGGAATCTGTCCACTTCTCTGCCCACTGTTCTAGTCTGTGAATTTGCTCAGGTAACAACCATGGTTTGGACTGAAAGCAGGAGAACAAATTCAGGTCTTTGCTTCTGGAACTCTTCCAAGCCATCAGCTACCTCAACTTTGGATATATTCTGGGCATTTTGCAAGGAACATCTTATTTGCAGGGTGTTGTGTGCTCCTGACTTTGCCTCAATCCAAGATCAAAATTCAATTTCTTTCACTTCTCAGTAACTGCTGAGTATAAGGATTTGAAGACTCAATTTAGGCTCTATTGAAAGAAAGATTTCTTTATTGGCAGTTTTACAGGAGTAGAGGAAAATATTAAATAAAAGATAGTATAGATATAAAAACAAGTGTGACTGAAGTGCATAACTAAGAAGTTTTCTCAACTGGTTCCTAATGGGTTTTGAAATATGACTTAAAAATCCTGCGCAGTACAGAATGTCCTGACTTACACACAACTCTTTCCTGAGGAGGCTAAATGTTTGTCTGTGGTTATTTCTGAGGACATAGTGAATATAATCCATGAGCTCTGGCAGATCCTTATATGTATCTCAATAAGGAATTACAACACTTTCT
The DNA here is from genome assembly GCA_013398735.1 of Nothocercus julius. Lineage (NCBI taxonomy): Eukaryota > Metazoa > Chordata > Aves > Tinamiformes > Tinamidae > Nothocercus > Nothocercus julius. Next base: position 5,257,503 of record VZSV01000039.1, read on the forward strand.
ATCTGGGCTGAAGTAGTTTAAACTAGTAATACCATAGGACAAAGAAAGCCAGTAAGTGGTTGGTGCTAGTATGATGGAGGGTTCTTGGTGCTGAAGCCTTGTCTTTGAAGACTGATATTACATTAGGGAATAACTTTGTTTTATCTTACTTATTTTATTGAATTTCAGTTGTGGAAATACATTTGATCAAGCTTAGCTTTCACAGAACCACAGAATGGTTGAGGTTGGAAGGGATCTCTAGAGATCACCTAGTCCAACCTCCCTGCTCCAGCAGGGACACCCGGAGCACGTGGCACAGGGTGGGATCCAGGCGGGTTTGGAAGGTCTCCAGAGAAGGAGACTCTACAGCCTCTCTGGGCAGCCTGTGCCAGGGCTCTGTCACCCTCACAGGAAAGAAGCTCTTCTGCACATGGAGATGGAACTTCCTGTGTTTCAACTTGTACCCATTACCCCTTGTCCTATGTCCTTTCATTTAACAAATGTTTTTGGGTTTTTTGTTTTGTTTTGAGAATGGCTTGATTAGTCTCTATATAAGAGTAGACTGATTCATCTGGCCTGAAAGCTTAAGGACAGTACAGATAGGCAAGGCTTTTCAGGGAAGGTAAGGACTCTTCACCTTTCCTATGAGACACAATTGCAATAGTGCAACCTTCTCCTTGAGTCAGATTGGGCAGTGTCAGGCCCTAGTTGGACAAACTAGTCAAACTCCTATCCCTTTCCTTTCTGTCTGTGGATAAATGGCTTGCAAACCTTCCAGCAATTTTCTTCAGCTGGGTGGTCAGCTTTTTTTCACATGAAGTGGCAAGAACCTGGCAATCTCCAAACCTTTGACACCAAACTGGGGGGGAGTGTGTGTGTGTCACAAAAGTTCCCTCCATTGGGCTGTGTTATTTTAATTAGTAGTGGTGCTATAATTGCATCACTGAGTCTCTGAAATTTTCTATTTGGGCAGGTTGTGTTCCTCAGAACATCAAGCTCTTTTCTTCCCATTTGAAAGTTTTTGGTTTGTTCTTTCTTTCAAGTTGGCTTGCACTCACTAGACTTCTTGCTGTCGTACTTGCCAAAATTCAGTGTATGTAAATACATGTGGTGAGAAATGTTTTGAGTGGTTCCTCACTCAACAGAGTGGATAGCAGCATACTTAGCTTTTAAGCTATCTGATCTTTCAGTCAGAAACATGTCTAAGAGTATGCTGTAGTTTTGTTGACTTCCCCAAGGAAGTCAATCATATCTTTAGATCAATCATATCTTTAAAAATTACTTTGGTGTAGAGCTTTACAAATAGGAAGTTGGAGAAGAGATCAATAGAGGCAGAATAAACAACAATCATGAGAATGGTGGAGATTTGGCAGTGCTGATTTGGGGAGGAAATCTTATCACTTATGTGGGTTTTTTGTTTGTTAGTTTTGTTTTGGTTCCATTTAGCAAAAAGGGCCTTCTTCACTTCTACAGCTTTGAATGTTGGCATATGAGAAGTCTGTGTACTGAAGGATTGCGTGAGGATCATCCAAAAGACGAGTCCTGCATGTCTTCATTCATAGCTCACATGACAATGTTTGGAGCTGCTACGCAGGAAGCTGGGTAAAGACTGTTTTGTCTGCTGCCTAATGCAAAGACGTGTGGTGTGGCCCAGTCCTTCTAAAAATAAATTATTGATGTAAAATCAAGTATTAACTGGAGAGTTAAAATGTTTAGCAAATTACTGAGGTATAAATACTGTACTTGGGATTTTTAGATTTCAGGTTAAATCTTCAGAGTAAGTAGTGGCAGGTCTGAATCTTAACAGCTATTGCTCCAAGTGACAGGTTTTACCTCTGAAGGAGGGACTGGCTGTGTTAGTCACTCTGCAGAAACATCAATGTATATATAAAATTCTGGTACTTTTGAAATTAATGGGAATTTTGTTATTGATGCAGGAGCTGATAATCAAGAAAGGCAAGGCAGAATTTTGGGAGAGTTTGGGGAATCAATGCCATTGCAGTGAGTTCTTTTCTTTGGAGACATAAAAAATTAATAATTTTTATATACTGGAATATGGAGAGCAAAAAAAGTACCTTCAACTTGGAAAAGAAACAACTTATGCTACACACTTAAAATCAAAGCTCGTAATCTTTGCCAAGCTCAAATATTGATACATTCCCTGTAGACGCTTTCCTTTCTTTATGGAAAACTCAATCAAAAATAGGAAATTCTTCATGTCATGTAGCATGGTTTATAAGTTTCCAAGATCAGGCTGTATAAAAATCTGTTGGTTGCTCTAAACATACTGGTTTGAGCACCTCTGCATCGAGGATGTAACTGGAACCTCTTGAGGTCACATATTCTTATGACTTCCGTGATTCACTATTTTAATTGTCTACTTCGAAAGGTCAGAAAGTGCAAAATCTTGACTGTGAGCACACTAGAAAGGACCAGACAGAATATCTAGAGTACTCTGGGGATGATGGTTATAAAGTTGATCAAATTCCTGTGGCACTTTTCTCTGAAGAATAGTGCAACATTGCTGATGTAGCAAATCAGGCTCATGTAGTTCTGCTGGGGACCTGGTGTTCCAGGTAAATAGGCAGGTTCAGATTAATTAAAAGAATCAAAACGAGGACTGTCTCTCTCTCCCCAGGCTTATTATGCCATTGCCTAATTTATGTAGGGCTCTGCTGTTTCCTCTCTGCATCGAATATGGCATATCTCAGGATAAAAGGCCAATACTGGGATTACTCTATTATTTTTCTGCTCAGATAATAGAGACAGGAATCAGAAAGCAGAGTTCTCCCTGTAGCTTCTTGCATAACAGTGGGGAAGCTGCTAAGGTCTAAGTTTTCAAAGAATGGAATTAATACTTAGCGGCAGTCTCCTTGGTTAGCTGGGAGAGGTAACCAGCAGCGATGCTACGTGCCCTGGGAGGGCACTGCCAGGGCTGATGAGGAGAGCTGATGTCTCGCTGAACCCTTTCAGTGCCAACTTGTTGTTTAATTTAAAAAAAAAAAAAAAAAAAAAAAAAAAAAACTCAGCCTTTGTCAAAGCTGCTCAACTTGGATGGTGCCTAAACATGGAGTCTGGTTTGTGGTATTGAAAAAATGACTGTTTGATGACTTAGTGCTTCTGTCCTATAAATGTCTGTAAATGAAGAAGGTATGAATATTTACTTCCCAGGCAGAAATGTTGCATCATTAATATCTGTAAAGCTCTTCTGTATTAAATATTCTTGTCTTCTCATATGCAGAGCTGCATAAAAGAGACTTGCATATATGGGAGCAGTGACTTTCCCGAGGTGCAGCAGCCTGGGAGCTGTGATGCTAATGCAGCGGTGCCTCAGATCCCATTGCTCTGGGCACCTGCTTGCTCTCTTTCCTCTAGGTGCCTCAAAAGAGGTGGTTTTTATACTCTGTTAATGCTGTCTTGGCCTGAGCTGTCAGCCCAAATGAAATATTTTAAATTGGAAATTCCTGTCTAAATGTATTGTAAAATACACTTGAGTAAGAGGTGAAATGCTTGGCTCCAAGGACAGTAAGGGAAAATAGGTTGTAATGATATGCTGTGTTCTTCAAAGTCTGTCTGAAACTTTGGACTGAGAGAACTAAGAGTGCAGCTTTTCTTTGTTGTTACTTTTGGTTCCTGCACTCAGGATATGCTCGATCTTGCTTCTATTTTTGATGGAGGTAGGATCTGTCCTTTAGATATTCATTTGTCAATTATTTGCAGGCTTTGCTGTCTTCCTACTTCAGCTTGTTTTCTTGGGAAAGAGGTGAACATTTTATCAGCAATTTTTCACACTGTGAACTTAAGCTCTTGAATTTTTATCTTGTTTATTTCTTTGTTTCTTGCAGCTGGTGCTCAGGATAAAATTGGCTGGGCATTTGGCTTGGGTTTGGAGAGGCTGGCCATGATCCTGTATGACATCCCTGACATTCGACTGTTCTGGAGTGAAGATGAACGCTTCCTGAAGCAGTTTATTGTACCTCACGTTTACCAAAAAATAAAATTCCAGGTAAAATAATGTATATATGATAATACATTTCTGTCAGTGAAAAGAGTGTATAACCCTAGAGAATAGGGCATATTTAAAATTCTATGCCACTCTCAAATGAGATTTTAAAATGATGGCTTTCCCGCTATCATGATTATCTGATATACTAGAACAAACTTCAGCTTTTGACAATAACATTTCGGATCCAGGTAATGTGAATTGCTGCTGATACCCAACCACTATCTCTCTTCTGAATATTAAACATATATTTATATGCTGAAGATGAAATATTAAGCTATTTTTAACTTTTAAATTTGTCCAGAATAGGAATTGATTTAGGACTGTACCTGTTTTAGGCATGTTCTCAAATGGGGCTGTAATTCTGTAATTCTGTAATATATGATAGATAGATCTGTGGGGTGCTGACTCTTTGAATATTTTAATACATTCCCAAATTTTCCCCTTTGTCTTTTACTCTGTGTTCATGGAGGTCAATGTGAGTTGCCCTGTTAGACACTGGAAGTGCTTTGTAAACATGCCTCATGATCTGTAATATATTAATGAGAACAGGTATTAATATACAACTTTTCCATGCCTTAGTGCACAGTAGCAGCTCTTTCCTGTGGTAGTGGGGCAGAAGGTGCAGGCTCCACTTCTTATGTTTCTTTCTTATCTCCTGTATTGAGGCCTCGTGTGTTTTTTTTCTAGCTTGCAACCTATGTCTCTTGTAATAGCAAAGTAATCAAACATAACTGGATTGAGTGAAAATGCTTCTTCCGTAATATTCTTCAGCATGGTCAAGTCAAGTGTTTTTGCTGGTCTGTGGGTAAGTTTAGCTGATAGCTGAGTAGGAGAAGTCTGATGAAGTCTGAAATACTGAAGTGTTAAAATGCTTATTGCTACTGCCTTTTACCCTTTTTCTTTCTTGGCTTGTAAGCAGCTTATTTGAGCTTTTTAAGAATTGGAAGTGTGAAATGGAAAATGAACAGTGATAATGCTCAGATTATATTTGAGCAATCTTCATGTCAAACCAGTAGCCACGTCAAACCAGCAGCAGCATCTGTTTTGGGATTCATGGAAATTCTGGCACATCATCTCTGATAGTGAAAACTATATTTGGACTTTTTTCCTCCTTTGCTTTTTGTGATGCTGACATTGGCATAGTCAGACTGCAGCTATCACTTAGGGCAAGAAGGCTGCTTTTTGCCACAATTTCATTGTCTGTCCATAGTTTTCCCTGGTCCCTTACAGAAGGGGTGCTCATGTCCTCTCCACTTCAGTCCTGATCTTTCTTGTTGGCCCTCGTCCTGGGGAGTGGAGGTTGTAGATTGGTTTATGGCTTGCGGTCTGATCTTTGATGAAAATAAGATAAGAACTCTTGCTTAATCTAAAACGGTGGACTCAGGCTCAAAATGGTGTTAACAGTAGATTGGCTATCTAGGGGAGAGCCCAGATTGTAAGGATGATATGGTCTGATGTTGAGGGCGAGCCAGAGGATGGAGTGGCTGCCTTCTGTAGGTTCTGTTGTTGTTGTCATGTTCAGCTGCAGAAAGTCAGGCCATACATAAGGGATCTGAAGGTGTCAGAGACATGGGTTAGTGTAGCCAGGTTAAAAGTAAGGGGCAGAGTTTCTAGGAAGCTAGAAATGAACAAATTTTTTTTTTTCTTTTTTCTTTTTCTAGTTTTTGCTGGTGCTAGGGTGTCAGCCGAGCAGAATTAATAAGGAGCTTTGTCCTGTTTTGCTGGGTACCTGTGCCATGAACAGGAAAATGGTTGCAATGTCTTGATAGGGCTTTAAGCTTTTCTCCATGCTAGGCAGCAATGTTTTCAGCTGGCCTTGGTTCAGCTCGGTGTGCAAGAGGAGAAGTTCTGCAAGCAACTCCTCCAATAATCTGACATTTTAGAGCTAATGATGAAATTGAGATTTGTTGGCTGAAAATGCATTTTTAAGTGATAACATGGATCAAGAGGAATGATGTCGTAGGTGGGGGCCTTCAAGGAAGAGGAACCGTCAGCTGCCACCACGCTCTAAGGTGGACTGGAGAGAAAGACTAGAGTTTTATTAGAAAGCCATTAACTATTGCTATGTCATCTTAATGTGTTGGCAGTTTATCATGGCCCACTCAGTGAAAGGTAGAGGGGTTGTGAGAGTAAGAGAGGTGAGAGAGGAGCAGCAGAGATGGAAAAATAGATGAACAATTATTTCAAGTCCTTTCTTTCTCTATTCCAAAGATGCAGTCTGGTCAGTGCTTTAAAATCTTTTTTTTTTTTTTTTTTTTTTGCTCTGGTATCAAGCCCATTTTATTACAAGTATCAAGCCCATTTTATTACCACTTTTTTGTTTGTTTGTTTTGTTTTGATTTAACATCTCTGGTGTCCCATCTTCAGTTTACTCTTAGTTTACATTTTTCAACTCTGTGGATAAATACAAAGGACTAAAGGCAGTTTTTTTGTTTAAAAGGAAGCTTCTATCCAGCTTTCATCTGACATCTTGCAATGAGCTTTTGAACTCTGACCATAAGTACTGACTTTGCTTTTAAATAGGGTTAATGACTTTTCAAGTAAGAGTATTGTGAAGTAGTCTTCAGTGCTGTCCTTAGACCTTGGGTGATAGGAGTTAATAAGCCAGTTTTTCTTCCCCCTGTTTTCTTCAGGTTTCTGCAAAACCAAGTTAGCAGACCTCTTGTACCTGGCTACTCTCTAAGGAGTCATAATTAATCACATGGTTTATTCATACCATATATGGAAATAAAAACCTTTTTAGCCCTGTCTCAGAACTGTCTTCCAGTGTTGTTTCTGTAACAAACCACAATGGATATTAGAAAAGTGCCAGAATTTCTGCTTGGAAATATTTTTCTGTTGAACTGAACCAAGACAAGCCAGAGGTTTGAGAGCTTTTTGTTACACAGACCCACCCCTGAGCCTCACAGGGCTTGCATAAGTGTCCCTCCTTTGCCTGCTTTCTGGAGAGAAATATCTCAACCTTTAGACATTCCCAGCAAACTTCTTATGATCTGAATATTAAGCACCAACATTTATATTTTTCTTTCTGTTCATTAAAATGTTCTTCAAATGGACGAACACTGCACTGAGAAGTAGTAACCTTTAATAATAGCTGAGTTAAATATGCTCTTATTCAAAGATAGAATCTAATTTGAGCTTATTCTTAGGACTTAAAGTACATGTTTTGTGCCTTTTCAGACTCTGGATGTGTCAGACTTTTTTTTTTTTTTTTGAGTCTCATAACTGTTGCTCCAGATATGTGTACAGGATTTAGCAGGTCAAAAATCTGCTGGGAGAAGCTGCCAGGGCTGGTACGGTTGTGGTCAGCGAGCGCTGCAGCATGAGAGTGCTTTTCCCCACAGATCAGATTATTGTGCTGGCTGGGCTGGATTAGCTAAATCGCTCAAGCTATAATTTCACATAAGTCACGGCAGCGTAGAGGATCAGAGGCTGGTTACTTGCCTTCAATCACTTGTGTTTAGGACCTATAAGAGCATGAGCAGGAGCATGCTTGCATGCAGTTGTTTTCTGGTTCACGCTGAGCCAGCGTTCTTGCAGAAGAGACATGTCCATGGCCTAACAGCTCAGAAGAAAAGCTACAGAAATGAAATGGCATTTAGGGAAGGAAGGCATTCGCGATTCAGACCAAGCGCGGTGTGCCTGGGAGTGTGGATTGAGAGGAACGGGCTCTGCAGGCAGGACGGTTCCTGGGATCTCCATCGTTTCCCTGCTGCAGCGAGCAGGCGGCAGGTCGTGTCGACTGACTGCTGGTGCTTGCTCTCCTCACAAAGCCACTTTCGTTTGCTCGTGGCGGTGGTGGTGGTGGCAGCTGCTGCTACTGCTCTTGTTTTTAATAATTATTTAGTTTGGAGATGAGCTTTGTGGTCCTGCCTGAGGTGAAGCAGCAGCATGTTTATGTTGTTCTAAGGCAAGCACTGGCACAGTGAGAGTCTGGTTTTGAATCCTAGCTAGACTTTCTGTGTGAAATTATAGGAACTGCTTTCTCCTCCTTTTGCTGATATTCACAGTATTCATAACATTCTACAGTGTATGCAATAACGTTAACTGTACCCTTATTTCATCACTCCCATCATCTCCAGGGGCTGGTCCTTCCTTAAATCTGCTGGCATTTGCAGTCTCTCAAAACTCAGTCACTTCGAAATGACCCCTGTTAGCTTCAACACTTGAAAAAGGATCATTTTGATTAAGGCAGGGCAGACAGAGCTCCAACAGCAGCTCTGCTGGGAGCGCTGAAAGGCTGGTGACCTTTGACAGTGAGACAAGAAGACAGAGAGAATTGAAGAGCAGCCAAAAGTGACACTCCACCTGCCACACAGATGCAGCCAAAACAGGGTCTGTAGTCTTAATGTTAGGAGACTGTCTCTGCTTTGAAAAATAAACAGTCAAGGTCAACAGAAGATGAGAAAAAGGAGATCTCTTCCCAAAGAAGTGGTTGTGTAGGAGGAAGTTGTTTATTGTACAAGTAAGGAAATCAAGGCAGGCTCCTCAGTCCTGGGCGGTAGATAGCAAAGGCTGGGCCTCACATGTTCCTGAGTGTGTTGTGGAAATCAGGTCTCTATCATAATGATAAGAACGAGTAATACAGTTTGCACCATTTACTACATGTGTGAGACCTCTTGTTCACAGAATTACACAGTGCCACTTTCTAACCTCATTCTTCGCTTTACTGAGACAGGCATCATCGCTGTGCATCTTTCCTATGCAGGGACCTGCCTGTTGCAGGGGACAGGTACCTTGTCCTGCAACTTTAGATGTCAAAAATAAGATGCAGCAGCAGATGCAAGGGGAAACTTCTGCAAATTAAATCAGCTTAGCCTGTGCCCTTTCTTCTGTGCTTCAAGAGAGCATCTATTGTATAAGTCAACTATTTCCACCAATTTGATGTTATTACATTCCCTGGGAAGGGTGGGTCTGGCTGATCCATCGTTAGTATGCTATCCTGTATAATTTATGTTTATCTTCTTAGTTTGTGATTAGCTTTATTTCCCAATGAAAAAAGTAAATAGATTCACTGGCTGCTATATTTTCAGATATTTTTCATCAAGATTAGGTAACTCTATGCTTAAATGGTTATTCATTTATTATGTTTACTTTCTAATAGTGCATCTATTAAAGGCAAATATGCAACCATTAGTATGTAAATTGAACTTAGATATCTAAACAAATGAGGTGCAGCCTCAACTGTGATTTATTGGCTAATTAGTTTTATTGTAATTGAAGATATATGAAGTGTGTGTGTGTGTGTATGCATAGCAAGGTATATACAGAGAATACATGATGGTCTCGCATAAACATTTTATTGGCATGACTTTGAGAAGGTTGAATTACTTATGAGTGAGATATATAGATCATCTTAAATGAATGTCAGTAAAACCTTTACAGTGCCATAGATCATCTTGGCTTTGTCTGTATACTTTGCAGAACATTGTGAAACTCCTTTTTTGGTATTGCATAGCCATGGAAAGAAGTCAAAAATATGTCCTTCATTGAAGAGACTAGGCTGCATGATCAGGTTGGAAATCTCTTGATCATCCAGCCTTCTGTCATCAGGATGTTAAATCTTGAATCATTTGTAGCCCATACAGGCTCTGGGGTTCTGAGCCCTTTGGCCCCAGTCAGGCAAGTACTGAAGCACATGCTGAGCTTTAAACTTACTGGTAGTCCCATTTAAATCAACAGGATTGCTCCTGTGCTCCAAGTTAGCCATATCCTAAGTGATTAATGGTTTCAGGTCAGAGATCTCGGTACTTCCCAGAAGCCAAGTGAGAGTGTTCAGAAGAACCTTGTACAGCTGGAGCAAAGAAAGCTTCCAAAATGGCTAATAGAAACAGTAAGAGGTTAACGTGACATCCCCTAAAATATATTTAAAAAAAATCATTGATAACCAGTGTTTCTGACCTATGCTGGGGAAAGAGTGCTGACAAACAAGCATCTGAAGAATAAACAGGACTTGAATTCTGGTTCTCAACTAAAGACAGTTGGCTAAAAAAAAAAACAAGGGTGAGAGAAGGAAATAGTGGTTTAAAAATGAATGGGGGACACAATGGCTGGGTTGTCATGTGAGTGACAATTCTTAAATCTTTATGGAAAGCATCCATAGAGTATGACAAACTTAGGCACAACCAAAATTAAAAAAAAAAACAGTGTGTCAGGGATATCCATCTCAGGTGTGCCTGAATTTAGAGCATTCTGTTAGTTTAAGAGATAGTGAATACTTGGAGCATGTAGTACATCCAGGAAGTGTATTATTAATAGCAGGGAAAGAGATTCCCAGCACCTGGGAACAGACCACCTTACAATTCCAGGGGACAGCCTTCCATTTCTAGGCCAAAAGGAGTGGTTGTGGCCTTACCTGAATTTTCAGCTGCAGCCCCCTTCCCTGCCCAGCATGACATAACAAAAAAATAATTTCCAGTTACCATTGCTGCTGCAGTATATGAGTTATTGTCAGTAGAATAATTTTGCTGCTGGGATGTTTTGTATCGGCCAAAGCTGATACAAACTAGTCAAAGTACATCTAATACTGTTTAAGTGATTACTTAGCAAAAAGTGAAATAATATTCAAATAGCATGTATTACTGCGGTTTGCTCTGGTCTCCCAACCCTATATATTTGCAGTTTCACTGGTTGAGACTCTTTAAAACAAATAGCTCACAAATGAGTAATTCTGCTGCTGAATATATCAACCAATCTTTATTGCATCCCAAATGATGAAGTATAATGGTTACACAAAGTGCTTAAATAAGCCATGCAGCAATTTCTAGTAGTGATATATATGTTGAAAACCCATATTAAATTAATATTAGATGAAGGAATAACCCAGGAAATCTAAACTAACAGTAGAATTAGGTTTGGTTATATAAAGCTGTGGAAACCATCCACTGTTGATTTTGGCAGGAATCCAGAGGTGCTCAGCGCTTTGAGCCGTACTGTCCACAAAAGTGCATTGGAGGTAAGGAGAGTGACCCTTGCACTTTTGCCCATTTTTGGTGCCTTTTTCTAATATTGGCTTAATTACATGATAGGGAATAGAGTTTTTGCATGGAGACTAGTACAGTAACTATGTTGACTCAATCTTTGTCTATAAACTGACAGGTGACTCAGTTTCCTTGTAGGTAATTCTGTTTTCCTTGCTGTTTAGAGTTGTCTCATAGTTTCCTTGCATTTCCTGCCTCAGCACATCTTTGTCAAGCCTATCCTGGGCCTGACAGATCTTTGGGATGGGGGATGTTGTGCGTTATATTTAAGAACAAGCTCCTGAACACATATCTACTCCAATATGTGCCTAAGCATGTATAATACAGATTGGTGTGTGTACACTACCAAATAAATTTAAGAAGCCAAAGGAAAAGGTAGAGGTTTTAAATTCAGTAGGAAATACTCTTCAGTTGCTTTTAACAGTTAAAAAGGGCGGTTGCCAGACATGAGTTTATACCTGTTCTAACATTTGTCCCAGCTTTTTATGCAAAGAGGGTACATCCAGTAAAGAGCTTTTGATAAAGTAGCCTCTAAAATCCCGCATAAAAGCCTGGCAGTCATCACCTGCCTTGTGATTAGGCCTTGCAGCGTAGCTGGAGAGCATCACCAGAAAATGAGGGTAGGAGAGAGTATGTTTGAGTGCAGGTGTGCTTATGCAAGAACAAGAGCACTTTTTGCTGTGTATGGTGTTAATATAAAACTGATTTTCAGCAACTCCTTCTCTGATCAGAATATGAATGAAGCTAAGAGAATGGCCAAACAACAGAAGGCACGGCTGGGGTGTTGGGAAGAGCTGTATTAATCTCGTCACATCCACCCGCAGTTTCCTTCATCATGCTAGTGTGTGAGAGACATGGATCGCAGTAGTGACTTTATAAATTTAAATGTGAAAAGTAACTAATGGTTAGGTGCACATATGCTGCAAAGGATTTGTTTTGGCTTTGCAGTTTTTCTAGAAAATAAGAATGGGAAGAAATGACCTCTTCTGGGGATTTCTTGCCTCCTCCTGCTACTACACAAACACATTAAATCCAATTTGCATAACTATTCTCATGTGTAACCTGTTCTCCTAAATCAGCAATAATGAACCATTTCCTGATTCCTGTAAAATGAAGAAAGATGTTAAAGATATAGCCTTACTGTGCAGGAATTCTGCTTGTAGTTTTCACTGCTGTGCACTTAACATTTTTGATGTTGTTTATATTCTCATTGTATATTTAAATGTTTAGCGTAGTTTTTGTGCTTTTTTTTGGCTTTGTTTATTCTTGGCTTACAGCAACTCTGTGGTTTTCTGTTTCAAAGTGTTGCTGTTCTTTAACAGGAATGTACTTTTAGGAATGCTCAGTGAAAGGAAAAAAATCACCCATCTTCGGAGTATGAAGAGAGGCAGTAGAGCCCTTCATTCCTGTTTCTGTGTCTCTAGTTGACCTACTGTTCTTTAGGTTAGATGTTGGTTTTAATCTGCTGTATTACCTTGGTGTTTTATTACTGGTCTTGCAGTTGGAGGTTGTGATTTGTGTAAATTTAATACTTAGGGTAAAAAAGTGAGGCTTATTACTTTGGAAACTGAAGTGGAGGATTTAGCCAAAAGTCACTGCAACCTGAGCAGTGTGCAGCAATGTATTTTTCCTAAGTGAAGAAAGAAACCCAGCCATTTTAGTGACACTGGAAATGATCAAGAATATTTCAAAAACGCCCCTAATCTGCTCAGATAAACTGCTTTATATGGCAGTTGGGATCTTTTAATTTCTTAGGGAGCATAGATTTTTATGACACCATCTACAGTAGCTTTTCCCAAGAGATGCTGATTAGCTCCTAAGTCTGAGACATGTGGAAGGATGAAGTTTCCTGCTTATCGCAGGAAACCTGTAAAACCTACAGCAATGTCCAGGGCATTGTGTGAAGTTGCATCTGTCAATGAAATATGAGACATCATCATCATCCTCTTAGAAATCTCTGTGCTGTTCAGAAGAGAGGAAAAAGGAAAAAAAAAAAAAAACTTGGAACTTGCTAGATAAGATGGAAGGATTTCTTCAGGAACTGCATTTGCATTTTTTTGTTCTTTGACACCTACTTATTTTGGTGCAAGTGATATGAATGTTCTGGAGATTTTGCTATTTAGGCAACAACTCTTCAGAATGGTGGATTTTAATGAGCAAGAAAGGAAATATAATCAACAGCACATTATATGAGATTTTCCTTGTAAGCGGAAGTAAAAGGTTGTATGTAATTTTTTTCCATTGTTATACTATGTATTTAAAAGAAATACATTTTCATATTGCTGCACTCTTTTTCCAAATGCTGCATTTTTATTTAGGTATAAATCCTTTTTATGAATTGTTGAAACTTGCAATATTTTATGCCACTGAGCTATTTATCTCAGCATTGTTATTAGGTATAATGGGAAAAACATACAAACCAGAACAAGAGAAATGAGGAAACCTGACTTGTGAGCATGAGAAACGCGGAGTGCTCGCAGCCGGCATTGCCTGCTGCAGCAATTGCAGTGTTCAGTGCTGCCTAAGAACAGATTTTCAGTAACTGAAGACAAACTGAGGTTCTGCTGATTTATACCATCTTATCGCCTGTTCCTTACAGGCATGGTGGATAGTTCTTAGAAAAGTGCAGGGTTGGGGCATGTAGTCTTTGTTTGTTTTCTCTCTCTCTCTCTCTCTCTCTCTTTCT
>VZSV01000039.1:5272543-5336529 GCA_013398735.1 Nothocercus julius
GTATACTGTAACACTGCAACAACCCTGCTTTTCTTAGGGTTAAGTCAGTCCCATTTTTGTCCTTCCTATACTTTTCAATTCCTTACTATCACAGAAAATACGCTTTGTAGTAGCAATAGAAATGATTCATTTGTAGCTGGAAAGCTTCATAAAAGCCGTACCTTGTGTCTAAGTTATTTGACCATAAGGTTTGTTTAAAATACGTATTTGCACTTAGAGACATGGGACACAGCTTTGGACTTGGAGCCCTGTCTGTGACAGGTTTAAATGAACTTAACTTCAAATTTAAATGCCTACTGTTTGTAGTAACACCGTGCCTAAGAACACAGTGTCTCTTTCCATTAGCACTGTGAAGGTGTAATAAGTAGCAGTGTTTCTGGATGAACTCGTTTAACCAAATGCTTGCCGCTCACCTGAATTCTGCCACAGCGTCATTCATTTTGTACCTTCTGCATAGCGCTCCTGGGAAAGCGGAACATTTACGGCTCAAGAGAGAGGCTCTTTCAGACTTCTCCAAGCCCCAGAGGGTTTAGGTTAGGTGGGAAAGGGCAGAACTGCCGTGGCAGTGTCCACCATGCAGCAGAGAGCCAGCCCAGTTTGAAGCACCGAGCATGGAGCAGACAGAGGCTCTGCCAGCTCAAGTCTTCTCACCACTGCAGGCAAAACTGAATTAACTTGATGGTTTTCCTTGCCTGGTCCTTGCACAACACACTGTAGAGCCAGCGTCCAGAAAGTATGGAAGGGCGACGGAGAGAGGCCAGCTTTAGGAGGCTTGTTTTGCCCTTTGCACGCTCCTCTTCACGCTGGGCCGTGGCTCACGCCAGCAGCAGAGCTGCCCACGCAGGGCAGGAGCAGGGCGCGGGCGGCCTGGCCAGGGCGGCCATCGCGGGCCGGCCTGCCCATGGTGGGATTTAACTTGCCACTCCTGGCAGGGGCAGGGGCAGGAGCAGGGCGCGGGCGGCCTGCCCATGGTGGGATTTAACTTGCCACCCCTGCCAGGTGCGAAGCTGCAGTCTCTCCTAAAGGGCGGCAGCCATTTTCTGCCCCCTTGAAGGCCATGACTTAGCTGGAGAGTCAGCCTGTTCCCTGAGGCATCTTTCACCTGGACCTGGGTCTAAATCAGGCGCTTAACCTTTGACAGTTGTTTAATTCACTGTAGTCCCCAGCAGTTCTGTTTTCTTTCTTGAGTTTTCTACAAGCTACCTCCTGCCTTTCCACAGTTGTTTTTCCCCAGGGATGGTGCAGGTAACAGCAAAGAGAGCATTTTGCCAAGGAAAGGAACAGCAGTCATTTGTAACCCAAAGCTGTTTAAATTGTGTGGACTGCTGCTGACAATCGGCCTTTGTGCTGAACGCGCCGTTTTCTTCGAGGTATCGATCTCCAGAGGGAAGTCTGACATCCCCTCCCCCTTGATCGCATCTGTGAAGGGTTATCAGCTGCACGAGGTGAAGAGGAAAGCTGGGTGCTCTGTGATTGATTTGGCCCGTGGGTGCATGTTGGCATTGCATCTGCTACGGGAGCTGGAAGCAAATGCTGGTTGTGGCAGGTTGGACCTTGCATTTGAGTTCCCATCTAAAAGTAAAAGAGGGAGCAGAGTCAGAGCTAGAGTTGCTAAATGCTGCTTAGAAATCAAACTTTTTCAGTCAACCATCATGAATGAAAACCTTTGTGAATTAAAAGAGCTCAGTGTCCGAATCTTATTTTAGATTAGAAGTAAAGAACCTAAGAACCTTTCTAACCTAAGATGTTTCTTAGGTTCTTTACTAAGAATCATCTTAGTAAACATCTTAGGTTCTTTACTAAGAAACATCTTAGGTTAGAAAGTAAAAATGCCGATCACTGTTTAAATGCATGGGTAACCCTTGCCCTTTCCGACTCCGCCATGCCCAAAGTCTCTAGGAAATTGGTTTGTCTAACACTGCCGCCAAACCTAAGAGGAGTGGTATCTAAGGCTTTCTATCCCCTGTTCCCTTGAATAGCTGAACTTCCTTACGATGTCCCTCATACTTGCTTTAAGATGAGAAGTTACTAAGCTTGATAAGCTTTTGGTTTTGTAATATTGTAGTTACCAGAATGTCACTGAAGAAGCAATTTTATTAAGAAGCAATAGTGCTGTTGCACTCTGTCTACCCATCCAGTATACTGTATCGCGTAATTGCAAACAGCAAATGCTTGGAGGAGAGTATAACTGCAGAGCAAGTATGAAAACAGTGCGATCCTTCTCTTCACTGAGCCAGCTTGTCACAACCAGGGAGTTCCTGAGTCAGAAATGCAGTTGGGTCACTCTGTTACAAGTTACCAACAGAGTAGTCTACCATTGCTTTGTTTAGTCCCTTTTTGGATCCTTTCCCCCAACGCTCAGGAGTAGTGTCCTTCTCCAGTGGATTCCATTGTTTTATGATGCACAGTATGGAAAAAGAAAAGGTATCCTTTAAATAATTTGAAACCTGGCACCCCCTTTGCTCTCCCCTTTTCTCCCTGCTTCTGTGAGAAAAAGTGAATTATGTTTCCCCCTCCACACAGAAGGATTTAAAGGTTCCAAAGGGTTTTAAGTGCCAACAGTTTCCTACATGATCCTCAAGTCAAGGACATTCACCTGTGCACGAGGAAGACCGGTTCCACCCAGAAAATGGCCCATCTGCAAGCAAAGTGCCTGTCTTCAGAGGCAACTGAGAGGCACGTCACATTCCCCATAACTGCAGGGGTGAACAGTTCTTCTGCAGAGAGCCGACCGCCATCCAGACAATGGTGATCATGTTCATTGCACCTCTACGCTGGGCCTCTCTATCAGAAGTGGAGACTAAAGCTCTTCCACAATTCCCTGCACAACAAACCAGTGTACTGCTCCCAAACTTGTCCATTCAATTTGATTTTAAACACTTAATCCCTGAACATATCCATATATTTGCCCATTAGATTTTTAAAAAGGTTCTTTGTTGAAATTTCTTGTTTCTTCCTTGAGATAAATGTGTGTGTCCTTATACATATATGTGTGTATAGATACAGATAAATGCATATATATATATGTTTGTATGTATGTGTGTGTATTTATATACATATGTGTATTTGTGTATACACATATGAATATATATAATGCCCTGTATATAACTTAGAAAATTAAAGCAATTTGATTTGGTGAAGGAAAGAGCAGAAAACTTATCATAATGGAAGACTGTGGCTGAAAATTTTAAACCATGACAGCCAAGAAATTTAAAATTATGTTTCCTGCGGCAACTGTAATTTCTCTGCACTGGTCATAAATACAAGTGCATAAATCTTGGAGCGTATACGCTAATGCAGGATACTTCATTATGTGCAAAGGATCTAAGTTACAGCTGTAAATTTATGAATTTGCATGTCATGCCTATTGCATGTTTAAATTTTCTATGATAACATTAAATTAATGTAGTTTCAGTGTGGAGTATATTAAGAAAGGTTTAGCTATTACAGGAATGTAGTTTTCATTTTGATGAGAATATTATCTTACATTAAAACCCTATATAGCTTATGTACGTATTTCTCCAAAACATAGGCAATGCAGCACAAATAAAGCTTGGCAGCCAGAATGCTGATAAGTCTCATATTTCTCTGACTAGACCAGTGATGGCAGGAAAACATGGCTGGCTTTTTGATAGTTTGGCTGCTGTGGAATTGCTAACCCAGTTTTTGGTACATGTCCTTGTTAACCTTGTATTTGTGTCACAGCTGTCAAAATGCAAGTACGGCTTTTTCCTCTGCTGGATTTACAGTACTTTCACTGAGTCATCAGTACTGGTATCAGGGAGAAAATTTTATTTTGAAGCTACATCACAGAAGTTTTCCTGATTCCTCTAACACGTTGCATTTCTGATTACTGCACCTGGAGAAAACAGGAGCAAATATCTGTGAAAAACCCTGGGGCAAATATCTATGAAAAACCCTAGGGTTTTTCCTGTATTTCAGAACTTCAGTAGCTTCATTTTTGCTTAATCATGAGCACTGACTGTTTGTTTTCCTCATTTTTTCTTTTTCTCAAGAAAAGTTTTTTTTGTTTGTTTGAATTCTCTTGTGTAGCTGTGAGGTTTCTGGGGCAGGTTAGCTGGCGATCCTTTGCTATGTGCAAATGAAGAGAGGAAACTCGGTTGGTGACCACTCGATTCCATTCGCCACGGTGTCAAGAGCATCCCACTGGTGTGGCGGCTCGCACAGAGCCTAAGTGCTTGCTATTTTATGCTGACAGATAAATTCTGGTGGAACCTCCTGCTGAAGAGAGCTGTCCACCAGTGCTGCAGTCATTGGCCCAGAATCTGTTAGTAGAAACCACTGAAAAAGGCTATTTTCAGCCAGCTACACCAGCCTGTGAGCTCCAGTGGTGGAGGAAGAGGCACGTGTTTGTTTTGTCGACTGCTGCAGAGGTAGTTTTCTCCATGAAAAAGCTAGAGCAGAGAACTGGGGATCAGGAGGGCCTTATGCCACCGTAGCTGTTTGCTGTCACAGACCCGCGCAGCAGAAGTGCAGCACGCTGAGTGTTCAGGGGTGCATTCCTGCGCAGCAGCATCCCGGGATGGCATGGCCTAGGGAGGCTTTCACAGCAGCACGCAGTTACAACCTTGCTGCCCAGTTACTCTTTTTTTCCCATTAAAATTAGCATCCTATGAGGGAATAGCTTCATTAAGTGCTTCTCTAATTTATTAGACATGGAGAGCAAGAGAAGGATGTGTGGCTTATAATTGGTAAATATGTATCATTGAACATGGATCATCAGAAAGCTTCTGTTTTATTATTAAAAACCCTAGTAATTCAGTATCCCTATATTCTTCCAAACTGGGTAATTGAAAAATAAAATGTCATCATTTTTGATATTCCCTACAACTTGAGCTCAGTGGAATCTTACAGATAGTGTAATTACTGGGAAGGCACTCCTTTGTTTTCTGAGGCTAGTGAAGTATGGCTAAGAGGGTGCACTGCAGGAGTGGAAATGGAAAGCAGACAGAAGATGTAATGTAGCACAGTAGTGACACACATCTACAAAACTGTGATGGGGCCAAAGAAATGGTGCAGAGTTGGCTGTGCATCAGCAGCCTGGTCTGCAAGGTGTGGCTGATGCTGGCTCGCATTGTGCAGGTGATATCAATTGTATATTTTACTGAATCTTTTTGCTTTACCCGTAAATCTTAAAACAAAAATCCCTGGCTAGATTGCAGACCAGGGCAGTGTGCTGGAAGTTGAAGGCCAACGTGCGTGGGTCAGAGTTAACTCCTCACAACTTCGGAGAGCAAGGTGTGCTGGAGCACACCAAAATCATGAGGAAAGGTAGCTGAAACTGGTGCCTGGAAATGACAGTGGAGACAAATATAAAGTGGAAAGAGCACATTGCGCTCAAGAGGATTCTTAGATAGGTCCATCAGCTTAGAAGGAAAACAGCATTTGAGGCTGCTGTTTGCTTGAACCTGAAAGCAAATCAAAGTCAGTGGACTTTAAGACATTATTAAAGGACAGGTAACTTTTGACAAAAGAATAGAGCTGTGAGCAATAGAATCTGCTGGAACACAGCATGTGTGTGCTCAGGTGTCCGAGTATAATCTTAGTAACTTCATTTTGTCCAGCCAGTTGGAGACGGTTGTCCTCATCTGCTCATGTTTTTCTGGATGTAGCTAATAAACAATTATGTAGCTCATGTAGCTCTACAACAAACAGATCAATACATTTGAAAGATAGGAATTTTATTCATATGCTAACTTTAGTCTTGATACAAGACTTACTGAAATGATATTGACTGTGGCCAGGTGGTAAAGAGAGAGAATAATATGGACTTATTGCCTTGTCTTTTACCATAAATGGTTTTTCATATACTAAGTCTCTGAGAAAAGGTTAGCACCTAATACTAAAAATGTTAGGCTGTTCCAAGCACTTGTTCTTCCAGTTTATTCCACCCCCTCAGCATACACATATGTACGTGCATACAGAAAAGTCACTATGGTTTGATTAAATTAAATGTTTTTTTTTATAGAGTTGATAATGCAGAAGGAGGGCCAGATCCTACAGATTATTTCATCTTTGTGTAACTTTGCTAACATCGTATTTGCTGTCCCTGTTAATATAAATCAGACTTACATTAGTTTAGGTAGGTTTGCAAGATCCAGCCACGTTGGATCCCTATGTACGCTTCAGTTTAAGTGGGAAAAGGAGTGTTGTTTTCATGTGATTGGCATAATCCTGCTTCTTTTGAGACTGATGCCAAATATTCAAAACAGATTGTGACTAATGTGCTGCTTTCAGGTTTTAGGATATTACCAAGTTACCTGAGCACATAATTCTTTTTCCCTAGTATCCTTAATACCTCTAACAATGAAAAAAGCCACCAACACAAACTGAGTGGTCATGCTTAGGCTCCTAAATCACATTTTCTAGCTGAGGAATTAAATGTTCTGAAGCTGGAACTTCAGGAAGTTTTGCATTAGTCCTGTCAGGCTTTGAAATGTGGTCAGTGGGCTGTGGAAATTCAGTGGTGGTAACTATAGGGGTAGATTGGGGTGAGGTGGAAATGCAGGGATCTACTACAGGTTTATAACTTCATTTATTTTAACATATGTATTATGTTGTTAACTGAGGACTAGCTCTAACATTTATAGCTGTGACTCCAGTGGAGCAGAGGAGACATTTAATTCATTAGCTTTTGGTGTTTTCTCACAAGCTCCGTGTATGGTTTTATTGTGTGTGTGTTTTTTTTTTATTTTTATTTTTTTTTAATTTGGTATATGGGATATGAATTCATTTGACAAGTTTATTCCTTTATCAAGTTGGATAATCATTTCTGATTCCAGTTTAATTCACGAGAGGGCTATTAATTTAAAACTTGCACTGTACTCCTTATCAGATATTTATTGAAGGGTTTACATGGTAAGAATAGGATTTGTGTAAACTGGCATGCTCTAAATTTACTTTTTAACAGGTTTATTGCTTTAGCAGGTATTCACTTAGGATTTCACTGTTCCATCATAAAATATTACCAGGTATAGAACGCTTTTTTTGAGTGAGATGATATACTGTATGGACATACACAGTGTACACATCAGCTGTCATACACAGAAAGACAAAATTTAAAAAAAAATTCTTTTTCAGACCTCAACAATCTCGTACAAAAATAATTACTTCCGCAGCAGTACCTTAATGAAAAGACAGAAGTAAGATAGTAGTATGACCAAGAGACCATAAAAAAGAGCATTAGTGTCTTCTTTGCTTAGAGGGGTAAATGTGTCAGTTAAGCCATGATCTGAAGCGCAGTGGCTCCAGTGAAATTTGATCAAAACTGAAAAAAATAAATATTTGTCTCATTTTCTTTCTCTTCCTATATTTGCCAATAACAACTTTCATTCTTAGGACTACGAAATGAGGTCTTTCCGTCTGTAGAAAAGATGCTATGTCACGTTATGCATAACAGTATATTGTGGAATTAATATTTGTCTTGAGAGCAGTATCCATGTATGATTATGCTATAAAAATATTCTTTTGTTATTTTTGGAAGTTCCCTTCCAAAAAAAATACTGGGAAACCTGTAACTGAATAACTGATCCCTCTTTTAAGCTGAAGTGTGTTATTTATTGTAATCTTTTAATAAGTAGATACATTTTTATAATGCTTTCTTAGCATTTAATTAGATATTTTAAGTGATAAACGTATCATGTTATGTTAAGAATTACCCTGTTATATATAAGAATTTTTATTTTGTGAAAAATCTTGAAACTGCTTTTAAGAAGTGCAATCCTAGCCAGTGAATAATCATGTTAAAATGATCTCTTCCTTTTACATAGCTCTGATCCCAGGGTGTATTCACAGTCATAAATGCAGATTTTAGAAAACAAAATAACTTCCTTTTTTTCCCCCCCCTTTCTTTCAGAATCTCTGAGCTAAAACATCTAGAAAAGATGTAATTAAGTACAGTTCTTGTTCATAGGTAATTAACAGAATTAATGCTTATCCTACTACAAAACCAAATTTCACTTTTGAGTGCTCTCTCAAATTCATTCTCCTCTTTAAAAAAAAAAAAAAAAAAGGGGGAAAAAAAAGGAAAAAAAGAAAAAAGAAGGAAGGCACCATTTTCATTGCTTACCTACAAGATTTTGCCTAGCAATGAGGATTATTAAACAGGAATGAAAACCAAGTGAATTAAAGAAATGGCACCTGGAAGTCTTTCTCTCCTTCTAATGAAGTGGTTATATGGGGACCTTTGAAAGATATTTTCTAAAATAGAATCTTACATCTCAGTTGTTTCTGAGGTCAGACTGTACTTGAAAATACCTTTCAAAAAGCTTCAAAAAATGTGTGTCCTGTATATTACACAAGTTCAAAAGAGAGTTGTATGTATTCCTACTCAAGCCAGTCATTTATAAAGGTATGTTTTTTTTTTTTTAATTTTTTTTAGCCACTCAGCAAATATCCACCTTTGATCAATGACATCTCCTTTTGGCTGCCTTCAGAGACATACTCTAAAAATGATTTCTATGATTTGGCCCGAACCATTGGTGGAGATCTAATAGAGAAGGTTGTCCTACTGGATGAATTTACCCATCCAAAGTAAGTAAAATTTTTGACTTACTTTTCTCTGTTATTAGAATATTTCTGGTGCTGCATACCAAGATTCTTGATGCTTACAGGATTTGAACATTTCACTTTTTTTTTAATCCAACACTCCAAAGAGTGTTTTCTTTAACACTCTCAAGAATAAGTATTTAAAAATAATATTTTAAATTTCAGTTTTGTGTTAGTACTGTGCTTACAGTATTCACAGTGCAATCCCAATGTGTTGTATCTAGTTTATCACAGTGCTAGTGGACAGCTGCATTCCTGAAGGCATCTGTCAATGCCTCATGCTCTTATCTGGAGGATGTCTGATATCCTTGTTCTGCTCTTTGACCGGTTTGGGTCCTTGTTCTCTTCTATCTTTTCCTGGTCTTCTTGCACTAGCAGACCTTGCCTATAAATGTTGGGAGGTTCAGTGGATTAATATTTATTTGTTTCTTTGCCTTTTCCTCTCTCTCTGTGCGCGTGAGACTTTTTACTGGAACAGAAGTGCCAATGGAATATCTGTGGACATCTGAAATCTTGGAGTTACTAATTCCTGAATGCTTCTTGTGTGTAAATGATGTGAGAGGATTTTAAATAATCCTGTACTCAAAACGGAGCATGCAGCAGAGCAGTATCAGCTAGGATAAGATAACAAATGCACTTCACTGTAAAGAACAGAAGACTATATCTCACAGACAAGTTGAAAAATAAGTTTTTGCAAATATCAATGACTTTTACTTGAACAGCACCATAGTGTAATTTAGCACAAGTACCTAGACACCGAAGGCTGCTTACATAGATATAGTAGAATAAACTTCAAAATATTCAATAAAAATGGGTTATTAGATCCATTTTTGGAATTGCTCTTTCCCATTCAGTCATGCTAAATGTTTGCTGTATGTGTATCATCTGAGTGTTCATCATCGGTTTTTGTCTATGTGTGTTTTTCCTGGTATTACCAAGCAGGTGATCATCTTTATTGTTACATGAACCTCTCTGGAGGAAAGGTACGTAGTGTGGGCAGCTTTACCAGGGTTGGAGGACTGGAGAAACCTTGTACCCTGCTGCCTCCACTAGCAGCAGTGTTGCTTTGTGCAACCTCTGCAACTCACTGGAAGAATCCACTTCCATGTGGAGATCCTTGTAAGCAACATCACATCCCTCACGGCCCAGCTCTTTTTAAGGTTCCTGTTGCTTCTAGGCAACAGCATTCCCAAGGCTTTGCCTGGCCAGCAGAGGAGGCTTCCCAGCAGCAGACTGAGAATGGAAGCAGTTCCGTTTAGTGTGCATGAATTGCCTTTTTTCCCCCTTCAAGTGGGTTGTGCGCCTCTTCTCTGATTTGAATAGTGTCTTCCATAGCAGTGGAGTGGCACGGTGGGGATAGAATTCAGATTCACTACTCCAGATTTCTAGTGTATCTGTTTTCTGCTCTGAGATGCTTTGACACATCCTGAATCCATGCCAATATGACTGTTAATAAGTACAAGGTCTTTTCTTCTTGTGCAAGGAGCACACCTGAGTTCTCTCGGCAGATGGGGCAAATGAATGGGAAGTACCATCTCTCACTGAGATTTTTCACACAAATTTAGGTCTTTCCTAGTGTTACCCAGTGTTTCTTCCCTAAAGACATTAAACTGCTTTTCAGCAAACATATAAGTGTGCTGTAATACTGCACAGAACTAACGCTTCTCACCTTCAGGCCGAAAGGATTTCAGTGAATTGTCACCGATGGGTGGTTGGTAAGCGTGTAGTACTGTTAAATGTATTCAACTGCAACAACAACAAAAATAAACCTTCTGAAATGCACCATGTGAAAAACAGTACTTTCCAGAAGATGACCTCATTAGGACAGGAAAAAAAAAAAGAGAAAAGAAAGAGAAAAAAAAAAAAGAAAAAAAAAAAAAAAGAAAAAAGAAAAAAAAAAAAGAGAAAAAAAGAAGAATTATGGCTAAAGCCTTCCTTTGACATTAGCCTTATTATTAGCCTCATTAGCCATAAAGGTTGCTTGGCCCTTTCCTTTTAAACCGCTGTGTGTGCACATAAAAAACTTGCTAAGCTGTTGAGGACTGATGATGTAAGCAGTGTAAGTTATTTTTTGTCTGTTCTCCAAAGCCTTTGCAAGGATGACTCTTTGAAAAGAAAAGCATTTTATTCAGTCTTAATTCCAAGATAATCATCTTGTTAAAGGTGGCTTCTTTAGCCACCTTTTAGCCAAGAAGTACAGTGGCTTCTTTAATTCAGTGTTAGAGCAAAGCCTTTGGGCACAGAAATTAACATTAAAAAAAAAAAAAAGTTCTGTTATAGATCTATATGTTATGGATCTAGATGCTTGTAATTGTTATCTTAAATTTGTAGTGATTCTGGAGTGCCAAATGGAGAAAAAGTGTGTAGATTATGAAAGTCTGCAGGGTTCCTGTCTGCAATGTTAATTACTTAAAAGCAGAGTTTGATAGTGAAGCAGCTTAGTAAGTTCATGCCTGTAGTTGATCACTTCTTGAATTTAAAATTCAGACTTTTTCATTGCTTAAAAATGCCAATTTCATGCAAGTAAAAGGGGAGAGCAGTCAGGAAACTTGGAGGTGTCATTTTCCTTTCTAATTTACCTATCTTAATTATAGGACTAAAAAGATCAGAAGAGAGAAAATTCCATGCAAATAAATAGTTTAAAACACAGAAAGAGGTCTTTTAATTTTTATACTTTATAAAGGCTGTCTCTGTCATACTGTGTAGTTATCTACAGACTTTTCTGTGCTTGAGAGACCTTTCAAGGTTCTCCTAGGCATCAGACTGATAACCATACTGCAATATGTAGCAATTACAGTTTGCATTAGCAGTGAGATGTATTCCTATACAGGGAAAAAGAAAAGTGAAAAAAGAGAAAAAAAAAAAAAAAGGCATGAGAAGTAATTGTTTAAACAGCCATAGCCTTCACATCTGTAAACAAGGAAGAGATGTCAGTGTGAAAAAAAGAAATGTTGCATTTCTTGGCTATCCACTTTGCAAGCTGATGATGGGGAGCCATCTTCTAGGAAAGCACAGGCAATTAAAGATACAGCAGGAAATATTCTCCCTGCTGAAAACTAAAACTTAAGGGAATGGCAAGTTACTGTGCTGGGTTAATTAGGAACTGTTCCAGCTTAAATGCACCTAACGTAAACTTGACTAAACAAGGCACAGCATTGAGGTAAAGCCAGTAATGCAAGATATGTGAAGAAGGCTTTCCAGAAGATAACCTTTTTGGTTCTGTTTAGACTGCCAAAATGTTTTTTTTTTTGTGTGTGTGTGTGTGTGTGTGTGACAGCTGAAACTAATTGTAATGCATGCCAGCTTGGTGGGGCTAAATCAATTGTAAAATGTAGCAAGCAGAAATTATTTTATATTCCAGTCATGTTAGTCTGAGGTGGAAAAATTAGGTGTTCCCTATTAAAGAACAAAGCACTAGCAGCAATTAGGGAATGTGGACACTTCCATATTTACCCTCTTGAATTCTCTTGTTCCTCTGAAATGCTGTTCTTCATTGCATCGGGTAGACCCTCCAAGCAGAGAAATGAGTTTTAGCAATGAAGGCAAGGTAGATAACTTTTAGTAAAAATGAGTCTGACAACTAGAATAGTTCAACAAGAGTCCTGTGATCTGCAAGAATTTCATCCCCTCAGTTTCACTGCAAATATTCCAAAGGAGCCCTGCAGCCCCATGCTCTTTCTTTGAATTAAAGGTTTTGAAATAAATGGAGAACATGGATTTTTCCAGTGGCTGCAATCATCACATGTCTGTCTACATTACAGATATGTGTCTGCCAGGTGAGAGGAGCTGGCTGTGGATCCCGCAGTTGGAAATTGCCTTCCTCCAAATGCCAAAGAGCATCCTTACCACTCTGGGAACCCCAGGCAGCTGGTCGGTAGGTTTATATCTGGCAACTAGACCAGGAAATCTGGGAAGAGAGGAGATCTTCAGATAAGAAAGAAGCAGCACCTATATGAGATACGGATGTTGCATTCAGGATATGAGGATGGAGAAGAAAATGAGTATTATCTAATGCTGAACAGCTCAGAGGATAATCGTGTTTGTTGTTGATGCTTTCCCCTTGCCTTTATGGCAAAAGGCCATTGCAGAGCTTTAGCAGAGAACACAGGTGGAAATGTAAGGCCCACAGTCACCTTGTTTTTAGGGTATTCTTGGAAACTCAGTGTTGTGTTAAGCTTGTTCTGATGATGCTGTCAGGATGTAACTTCATTCAGTATGAATAAAGCACATCATGACTGCAATACACCCAGTCTCCAGGCATATAAAGAGTAAATCACTGAAGATGAAGGAAAAGCTGTGGTTTGGCTGAATTGCCAAAGAAATTGAGTGAAATTGTGGAGGTTATGATAAGAACAGCATCAGAGCATCTGCAAGGCATGAAGAATAAAGCTGTCCCTTAGTAGGAAGCAAAATAATTTCCGCAGTTTGCCTTGCAGATTTAAGCTGTCCTTTGCTTGATGCATTGGCCACAAACATTTAGATTTCTCTAGGTTTTTCTGTAGATTTCATATTTGTCTGTGTGTGGCTTGCAAAATGAATTCACTGTGACTTGCCTTTAATTGTCACTTCTTGCATATGGCTTGAACTGTGCAACTAGGCACCAGAAGGTAGTGGCCCTGCCTCTACTACCTGACTGAATTGTTTCTTTCACATTCTCAGAGATCTTTAAGGACCTTTAAGCATTGCTGTGCAAATACATGATGAATAAGGATTTGTGGCTGGCATTTTTCCCTTTGGAGCATTCCAGAAAACAAACATCCCAGAAAACAAAGAGGTTATTTTAGGTTATATTGATACTGAAGGAAGAACAGAAATTAGTATTTTTTTTTCTTTTTTTGCAAAGGGTGCTGCACTGTCTTCTTTAAGTTCAAGACTTCTGCTACTCAACTTTTCTACTCTGCCTAATCAATATGAAAGTCTTTTAGAAATTAAATCAAAAAATGATCCCCTTTTCAGTGTCAGGACATCTCGAGTTTCAGAACGGAAACAGGTTTCAGAGAGATAAAGAAGGCTGGCATTAAAGGGTAGAAAGATCTCTGCCCATTATGAGTAAGCAAATCAAATTTGCTGCCATCCAGAGAGTTCCAGTAAGAGCAGTATATTCATTTTGGAGACTTCAAAATTAGTATTGCAACCATGCACAAAAAGAATCCGGGAATTATAATAAAAATGTATATGTCTAAAATAATACAGGAAATACTGGTTAATCATGCAACAACTTGAAACAGAGGCCTTGAAGGTGAACAGTAAGTCTGTGATATACATGCATAGCAGAAAGTAAGCTGGATTTCTTCATTTAAAAAACAGAAATGACATAATAGCTATTTTAAAACAAATGATTCATTTTTGTCTCATGTCGTTATGAGTAAGGATAAGGGCAGGTGAGGAGACCAGAAAGAAGTAATTTGGCCTATGTAAAGTTGGGGTTGCAACCTAAAAATCAAGTAAAACTGAAATGCCTGAGCACACGTAATCAGAACAGGAAGGTTGCAGACGACTGACAGAGACCCTGCTCCCACAGCCCGCAGAGCGAGAGCTGCTGGGCTCCGGGTTGCGCGAGGGCCTCGCGGCGCAGAGCTGGCAGGCGCGCGCCCCAAGGGTTGCGGCACAGGGTGAAGTGCAGCCGCAAAAATGGGTCTGGAGCCAGGAGAGCATCAGCTAAGGGATACGATATTGCTTTGGCTTGAGCTGTGAAAGGCACAGGCTGCGAGTTCAAGACATGAAGAGACAGAAGAGTGATGAGTACCTACCCCTGCCTGCGATACCGAACCGGAATAGAGTTCGGAACACCGAGGATGTCCATCTTTGCTCTAAGTGATCCCTGCAAGCGTTTTCCTCAGCTCAGCATGTTGTGTCTCTTATCCTGCGTACCTAGGGGTTATTATGGGCTCATAGTGCTGTTCTGAAAAAAAATATTCTGAGTTTTGCAAGGATATTGTTTTCCTACAGCTGCGAGTTTTAGAAATTTCATACTAAATTTCCTTTCAGTAGGAAGGGAATGGAAGGAAGGATATGCCTCCCTGTCTTCCTTTGTAAGGAAGATACACAGGCAGGCTGAAAGAATTATACAGAACTGTAATCAAGAAATGCACTCTGTACTCAATGGTACTTAAGAAGTAAATTTTTAATCAGAACAACTAAAAATACTCGGAAGAGGTAGTGTGGGAGACTGTGGGGGGGGAAATTGATTTGTTGCATTTTGAAGGCAATGTTAAGTGAGGGATGGGTAAGAAGAGTTCATTTTTGCCTCTAGATGAATTACTTGCCACTTCTGGAGTGAGAGCTGTGCACTTGTAGCTCTGTAAAGTGAAAAGAGAGGGAAAGTGTTGGCTGCTGTGAGGTAGTGAGGTAGGTGATCTGTGGCACCACTTGCAGAGATGCGGGAAGTAGAATTCAGATGACTTGTGTCCTTTCTTTTCCAAATAATAAGGGGACCTGCTCTGTCAGAGTCAGGTCCTACTGACTACGTTGTTTTGTCAAAGCATACCCCTAGCTCCTTATTGGTATGTAGGAAAAAGAGCAGTATAATAAAAACCCTTGTTTTCCTTTTTATTGTCAGATTTGTTGCACCTGTTCTTATCAAGCTGCAGATCAAATGATATACTTGCAGGTCTGGTTTATTTATTGATTCTTTGCTATCTTGATTCTGTCTGGCTTCTGGAATAGGGGAGTTACAGCAGAATAATTCTGAAGCGCTGCTTGCTGCTAGTATTACGCAAATTAAAACAATCAGTTCAGTCCCTGAGCACCTTGTTGTTCATCAGCCTGAGCACTTTACAATTTGCTGAGGGATTCTTTGAGATTACCCTTAACTGCTGAACTGACAAAGTCCTAGCAGTGGCTCCTCTGCAAAAAACAGAAGCTGCTTTTGACAGGAGCTGTCAGAGCATAGGCTTCCTGTTAAAGGGCTGTGTTCTCCAGCTCTGGAGCTTTTCTCTCATTTGGCCAAATAAATGGAAGACTAGTAGTTTTGCAGGAGCTCAGCAGCTTGTGGGAAGCTGTGTGGTTGGATGCTAGATGACTTCTGACCTTTCTTCAACTGTAGCAGCTGGTAAAAGGGCTGTAGTAGTATCCCTGTGCCACTTTTCTTTTCTTGTGCTTATGAAATAACCAGGAACAGTGCCACCTATTTTCTCTCATGAATGAGAACCTTATTTATGTTTCAGTTTTTGATTGTTGTTGTAGTTGTTGTTTTTCATGTGGGCTTCAGTTTTGCAAAACTGTGTGTAATGGAGGTTGTGGGCTTTTGAGTGCATTTTTGAGTGGCTCCAAGTATTCTTCAGCTTCTTCTCATTCCCTGAACTTTCTCCTTTGAAAAAGCAGCTATGTAAAACTAGCAGCTCTGTTCTCTTTACAGCTCCTGCTTAGAGATACTTGGAAGTTTTGTGACCGAATATGTTTATAGGAACTTGGGCTGGACAGAGGTGTTTCTTGAAGATATGGTTCCGGTCATGGAGGCCAGAGCCTGGATCGTTTGCCGGCTGGGGGCTGAGGACATCTTACCAGCTTCCTAGGTTTTAAGGAGCCCAGACTTGGGCTCCATGTCTGTAACTTCAAGGTAGCGCTGCCGTGCTGATTGCTGTGTGACTAAAAACTGCAGTGTGTCTTGGACTTTCCACTTCCTTGCATCTTGATGCCCTACATTCATCCACCAGGACTGAGGTTGTCGGCGTTTAGCTCTCCAGTGTATCCCATGCCCTAGCAGGGACATCTTTGAAACACAAGGCAGCCATCCACTAGTTTTTATTTTTGAGAGATTGAACAGAAAAGCTTTTAATTTCTCCTGTTTTTCCTTTGTAGTACCTACTAAGAGAAGACAGAGGTCTGAGATAGCAAAAAAGAGCACACACTTTCCTTGCACATGCCAGAAAGTATTGTTTGCTGTGAAAGTAGTCCTTTTCAGTAATTTTTTTTTTCTTTTTGTGTACAGGTATAGACTTGGAATATAGTCTGCATGTTTTTATTAAGCATCCTCTTCAAAGATTTTTAAATGCTTGGCCTGGAGCTTTTGAATTCCAGTGCGGATTTAGATGTCTAATTCCCTCAGGCTGATTCAAATACCCCTCACAAATAGCAGTTCCCTGTCCAAACTTCTACCACCTAAATGTGTCATGAAGAGCTATTAGAGGAGCTATAGCATGAAGAAAGTCTATTTTGTAGAAACAGTGTGACCTTTAACTGTTTGGTGTTTGCTTAATCTGGGCATTTCTTGTTTCATCTGCATAAAACAATCTTAAGAAATACCAGAAAATGCCTTAGCTTTGTTTTACAAAAGGCAGAAAAATCCATGCTCTTTCCAGTAAAATGTGAGTTCCATGACTTACAGCTCTTATACTTAGGTTTTGTCTGCTGCTTCAGACCTCTGATGCGAACATTCACTTGCAGACCATCCGATGGGAAGAAAGACTGTACCTTTTCTCCCTTCCTCAGTGTTCAGACAGGCACTGTACAAATAGCTGTTCTTAATGGCTCTCCATTGAAGTCTGAGGTTTCCTTCAAACCACTGTATTCAAATCAATTGTGGGTCAGGCTCTGTTCTGCCGTGTAGTCCATGGCTCTTCAGAGACTTCACAGAGAAAATCGTCTTCACTAACAGAAAATAATTTACTATTAATGAGCTTCAGTTGGAGTCCCATTATTCTTCTTTGGTGGGAGGCCGGTGGCCAACGCGCAGACTTGTCGGAGGTTTGGTATTCAGGAAAGGAAAAAGATGAAGTAACCACAGGATCCCATTAGAGGCGGGGGGAGACACAGCCCTGAAGTGTGATGTATCACCAGTGATATTCCATGCGAAATGTAATCACCCTTCACGGGTAATGAGAAGAGAGGAAAACTTAAGTACATGAGCCAAACAGAAGACAAATGTCAACTCCCTTATGTATTCAGGCAGATACAGAGCATAGGCTTGCTCTATAGCAAAGGGATCACTGAAGTCGCAATGAATCTTTCTAAGAGGCTGCTTGGGTGAAGAGCTTAACCTTTTTTCATCATGTCAACCTAGAGTCAGCCATTCACAACCGCTTCTCAGAGGCAGCCCAGAAATCTTTGCCACAATTCCCAGAGCACTTCACAGGAGGCGTTGCAGGAATTAGCATGGTGATTTATTGACAAGCAGGGGCTGCTGAAAGATAGCTAAGTGAGTCAGCTGCTGCTGGATGCACGGCAGGCTAGCAATAGGCTTGTGAGTGCTTCTGAATTCAGAGAAACCCTAGTGAATCTCTGTCCTTGTAGACCAGAGGCTGAGGCTACTTCTGCACAAAACTGTTTTCCCTAATAGGTAGCTGTGACCGTATTGTAATTGGGGAAGCATTACAATGGCTATGCATACATCAGAGGTGAAATAAAATGCTAAATCTTTTGTAATCACATCTGTTAGATATTCATTATTGCATTTGCTGAGGATCTTAAAATTAGTTCAATCTTGCAGTGCCTTTTGAAAAGGAAAGCAATCCCCTTCATCTGGGTTGAAGGAAAGAATTCAGTATGTGGAAGAGACCAGTACTCCTCCCTTCATCCTGTGCTTAGTCTCCCTCTTCTTACCTCCCACTGGAAGGTTTTTCTTCACCTTTGCCACCACTCTGCCTCCATCCTTCTCTGCTTGGGATGATCATTGGCTGGGCTCCTGCTGCTGATGGCTGAGGCTGGGGTGCACTCTCTCTCGCTTCATAGTCTGTGCCCCAACCCCATCCGTTTTCTCGGAACAGCCCCTTAGCTGGCCGACCTCCTGCAGTGGGCTGGGATCAGGACCCCTGAGCACTGTCACAGTCACCGTTCTGGCTGCCGTGTGCCCAGCTGGGAAGAGCTGCAACAGAGAACAGGTGAGATGAGCAGTGTTTCTGCTGCATCTCAGATCTGTGTCTGCAGCTAGTTTTTCTTTAAAACAATAATCGCTCATCCTCCCTCTGGTTTCGATCTCACTCCTCCTTTGTTCAGCTTTTAAATTAAATTTAGCATGAAATCATGATGTGTTTGTTTGCCCTGGTGCCTCAACAATGTGAAGAAGCCGAACATGTGTGCTTAACTCTTTAGCAGGTTCTGAGTTTCTCTTAAATTCTGTGGGAAGGGTAAGGAAGGCAGGGAGGGCAGGGGAAGGTAGAGCTGGGGCCGTTGGCTTTCTCTCACAGGCAAGGCGGGCACAGTACCGAGCCCCAGGGCACTTCTTGGGGCTGTCAAGGAACAGTGCTGGCCTGGGGCTGCTCAGAATTGCCCGTGTGGTACCTTCTGGGAAAACAGGCATTTGTGCTCATTCAGGGGCTAGCCAGCTACTTCTTTGAACCAGGTTTAGTCTGATAATATGGTAGCCAGACCCGTATTAAGCTAAACATAACCAAACACAGATCCTGTAGTGATTCTAAGGTGGGAGATGAGAGGAAAAAATCTTT
Source organism: Nothocercus julius (assembly GCA_013398735.1). Lineage (NCBI taxonomy): Eukaryota > Metazoa > Chordata > Aves > Tinamiformes > Tinamidae > Nothocercus > Nothocercus julius. The sequence continues at coordinate 5,291,494 of VZSV01000039.1, forward strand.
ATATGCCCTTTTTCGCTTCCTAGTATAGCTGCACAGAAGAGAGAGAGATATAGCATTTAATCTTGCTCTGTATATTTTATGGGTCCAATACACATTTCTGTATGAAAAAAGCCTTATCGATAGAACGGATTTTTTTAAAGTTGAGTCAACACATTAAAAAACTCGGAGGTTAATCATCTTCATGCTGGAAAATGTCAACATTTAGGCTGAGGAAATAAAATTTCCTTTCATTTCAGAACAAACTAATGTCAGCATTCCTGAAAGAGGTCATAGTGTTTTTATATTTTTGGTTTTGTCCTTGATAGATTATTTTATTTTAACCTACTAGTTCAGTTTAAATTATCAGTCCAAGAAAACTGTAGCCAAATTCTATGAAGTGCTGAGCATCCTAATCTCTGAATAAAATGTATAGAAATTCAGGGGATGGTGTGCCCCATAGGATCTATATGCTATAGCACTGGACCTGAGCTGCAGAATTTACATAAATTCCTCCAGAATTCAGGTTTCTGTCTTGCTTCTTTCAAATACTGTCTGGTAATTGTAATACTAATACAATTGCAAGCAACTTACCTATTATTTTCTGAAATTGCATAGAAATGTAAGGGAAAAGTGCTTTTTATAATTTATTCTGTGGATGAAGGAAAATGATGTGTTCAGTACTTTCATGCCCACAAGTACTCTTGTGGGATAGACGTGAGATAGTAAGGAAATGAATACTTCGCAACATTTCAACAGAACACTACTTTTTGAATGAGCATCAAAAATAGATCAAGATTAATTTAATACAGTCCCAAAGTTTTATTTTTAACAACTTTATATACGATGGTCTCACAGTTCTTATTTGAGATATTACCATGTTTATCTTGCAGACCAGCGAAACGGGAGCGATCTCTCTGAAGTCACAGTGGGCCAGTGCACGGCAAATTTGACAGCTTGGGCCACAGCATTAGTATCAGTTGTGTTGAATACATGGGATGAATATTGAGCAAGTGAAAACCAGCTAGGATGGTACAGCACATTCGAGGTCTTCTTGAGCTAGAATCAGATAAGCAAAGCCCACTTTTAACTGCAAGTTTTATCACTTAGACATTTTTCCTTAGTATCTGTTAATGCATGTATTTCATTTTTCTGTTTTATAACATGAATTTTTGCTTTTCACAGCTCCTCAATCCTAACAACTCCCATTGAAATCACTGGGAACTATAGGCTTCTAAGCTTCTGAAAATTACTCCCTTACTGTTACTAATAAAGCATTCAAAAAAAACCCCAATATCCACAATTTAATGAGATACTTAGAAAATTTAACCTATACACCCTTCGTGGGTTTTTTTAATTAATTTTTATATTGACCATAATGCTTATTTTCCTGTTCAAATTGTTTAAGAGGTGAAGAGGTGAGAGTATCTCAATACAAAGGTTCTGGGAGAAGGTGATTGGTTTGATGAGAGGAGAAAAAAAGATTTATGAACTAATATAATTTAATTTGAAAAAAGAAAAAGGAAAAAGAAAATGAGAGAGGTTTTAAAAAAATAAAGATGATAGAAGAAGCCAGTAGGACTATTTATCTCCATACTATTAGTCTACAAGGAAGCATTTAAAAATCCAGCTAAAATTTGTAGCATGGTGTATAGTAGATTTCCAGTTTGTACTGGAAATCTTTCAAGAAAATAAACCTCTATGGTTAACTGGAAATTGTAAAGGCTATGAATTCTCAGTCTCTGGAGAGTAAGTGACGTGTTTGGGGTCATGAATATGAACTACGGACCTGCAGAATTTGTAAAATTGTTGTTGTATTTCATACAGCTTGGAAACATCTATACAGCTTGGAAACATCTGATAATTTTATCAGCAGGATACTAGATTAAATAGTGGCATATACCTTAGTATGGCAATATCTGTCTCCTGTATGGTTAAATGTGTACAATATCTAGACAATCTTAAACTTTCTTTTTTTATCCTAATTTCCTCTGCGGACCTCAGTTGGTCCGTCTGGACTATTACAGTCCATTGTGTAATTATGAATTACAGTTATATTATACCAAATGTGAAACTGAATATTAACCCAGTAGATCATTATAATAGTCATTCTGAGCTACAGAGTGATTGTGTGTTTATGCCATTTAAAAATGGTAGATTTTTAACATTACATATTTAAGACCTTCTACTCTCTTTTGCTAACCCAGTTCCTTGTGATGTCTTTGAAATAAATCCAGCTTTAGCTTGGTGGATAGTATTTTAGGGATAAATTTGTAAAGCACAAGGTTTCTAAGTTAGGGGTAAGTTTCTAAGGTCTAAGTAGATTAATTTTCTAGTTTTACATATGTTTGGGGGTTGGGGATTTACTGGATTTGAAATCTGTCTTGAACCCATGCTTCTTTTGTCTGTAATATTCCCTCTCTCTTGTACAAGCTCAATTCTGCGTGTTATTCCACTGGAGAAAAAAAAAACTGTCTCTGTATTACAGGCAGACCTACCAACCTAGGCAAATACTGAATGGAGAATCAATATGCAATCTATATAATATCTGCTTTAAAGTTGCCTTGTATACAAGACATCCTCCCCCTGCCCCTTTTTTTCCTACATTTGGTTTGAATGTTTATTTTCTTTTTTCTTTTTTTGTCATCTGCTGGACCTTATATGAAGGTTGATTTCTAGCTGAAGCATCAATGACCTTGTGTAGAAGAATTTAAAGCAAACAGGTTCACCTGTTACTAATTGTATCATATTTTTAAAGGTTTGAAGCCCAAATGAACTTATTTCATAAATAAATGCAAAGTAGTTGAAAGCTTAGAATGATTCAGGGATTCAAAATGCTGCTCCATTGCCCTTCAACTTACAGTTTTGCTTTTGACTTTGGTGAGGTATTCACAGAGAGAGATTTCTTGCCTTTAAAAGCAGAAGTTCCACTACTGTTGAGTTCTGCCTGGAGCATGGGGCAAAACAGGAATTAAAACTGAAGAAAAACAAAAGTGAAAAAAATGAGACGGGGAGAAAACAGCAAAACTAAAAAAGGGACATTATCCTCTAATATGACTAACTACTTTTCTGGATAACCAAAATACAAGGCTGTAGAGAGGTATGAGTCTTGGAAGCTGAGCACTTAGTGATTCTGAAAATGTTCTGCTTCAGGTGTCTAAAATTTTAGACCAAAAAAGTACACTCTAAACTTCTATATCTTTTGAAAGCCTTGGCTGAGAATTTTAAAATGTGCAGAGGAGAAGACAAGTATGCATATTACTTCTACTCTGTAATTAGACTTCAGAGTGTGTTCAGGGTGCACATATCCTTTCCTGCAGAGTTGTTGCCTAGCCAGGCAACAATTCTACTCTGTACTCCCAATTCTGTGCTTGATTTTTCTCTTTTGAGTGGAGAAGTTTCTCCTGGTCTTTGTGGATTCTAATTACCGTGAACTTAGATTGGCACTCCAATTTATCACGGCCATTTTGAATTCTAATACTGCCTTCTGGCATTCTTCCCATCTCCATAACCACACAGATTGTAGCAGTGTACTGTTTATCCCACCATCTAAAATGATAATGTGTACTGCTTGCAGCATTCAGGTCATTGTGGTCCTCCATTAATTATTTAAAAAGAAAGGTCACCAGTTCATTTCTTGGTTTCTGTCATCAGGACTGAAGTTTAGTCTGTCTAGAACAGCTTCATCTTCTCTTCAGTACAGAGCCATTAACGCAGAAGGAAGGATCAGAGGGAAGCATAAATTTTAGTACTAACTGGAAGAGCTAGAATACATCATAGTATTGACTATTCAATTAGCAATTCCATCAGTATCCAGGTTTATCTTGAAGTTTGACATCCAGCTATCACAATCAATAGGCTAGGTCATGTCTAACTTATTTAGCTTATGGGAGCACAGTCTGGCTTAGAAGATTTCATTTATCAGTATGTGTAAGTATAAAATTTTGAGAGTGGCTTGGGGGAAACAGTCACATTTAGGTAAGAGGGCTGTAGATCAGAGACACGTATCAATTCTTCCGATTAGGATTGTTCAGCTTTCCTTATTATGACTTTCTTTTATGTCATTTTGACTATTAGGACTGCAGTTTTCCACAGGCAGATTGCATATGTGCGAGATTTTTGACATAAATAATGATGTGATGCAAATGGTGGCTTCATACTGGGTTTTATAAAGACTATGTCTGATCCATGTTACAAGGAAAATTCCAGAATTTCTTCACTGAGAAGTTCTGGAATCCATGTCATTTAAAACTAGGTTGTTCAAGTATTGCAGAATTGTCTTTTCCCCACCGTTACAAGAGACCACCGTGGTACATGCAGGTTCCACGTCCTTATTTAGAAATAGAGTTAATTTCTCCAGACATCCAGCCTGGTGAGATAGCTACTCAAATATATCCATATTTATCACGCGAGGTGAGATCAGATTGTTTTTTAACCCTTACAATCCAAGCACTGAACTGAATAAGGAAATATCAATTTCCTTATTTGTTTGTTATCACAGAATCCCAGAATGGTTGAGGTTGGAAGGGACCTCCAGAGATCACCTAGTCCAGCCCCCCTGCTCCAGCAGGGACACCCAGAGCACGGGACACAGGGTGGCAGCCAGGCGGGTTTGGAAGGTCTCCAGAGAAGGAGCCTCCACAGCCTCTCTGGGCAGCCTGTGCCAGGGCTCTGTCACCCTCACAGTCAAGAATATTACAGTGATCTTCTAGTACCTATTTACTTTGGGTTTTCTTCTTTTCAAATCGTAAGGAATATATCCTTATCACTGCTCTTATAGGTGATAGCAGTCCATACTACATGCTGATGAAAGAGAAATGAGGCATATTGCTGATTAAAAATGCCTGCTCTTTAGTGTGTTTCTCCCTTTGGAAAGCTGCTATCCTGCTTTTTTGTTATTGTTGATCTTTTTATTTATTTATTTTTCTTCCTTTCTTTATCTTCAGCCTACTCATCTTTTGCATTTCTCTGATCAGAGCACAGCTTTCATTGACTTCCTGGAAGTTTTAAGTGCTCTGTGCTTTTTCTGAGTTAAATCCTACTGGCTTAAAACAGTCACAGAGAATACGACCAACTTGCAGGTGCTGAACAGTCTCGTCAGCAGCATGTTGGATACCTGCAGCAAAGACAGGAGTATAGTCCACTTCCCTAATTATCTTATTTTTATGACATACATGGAAAATGGGGATGGCTTAAAAAGATCAGTAAGAACAGAAACTAGTATTGAACAGGAGCACAAGAAAAGAACAACTGAACACCAAGAATGGACTATGAGGAAGAACTTCTTTCCTGTGAGGGTGACAGAGCCCTGGCACAGGCTGCCCAGAGAGGCTATGGAGTCTCCTTCTCTGGAGATCTGCAAAACCCGCTTGGACGCAGTCCTGAGCCGCCTGCTGTAGGTGACCCTGCGTGTGTAGGGGGGTTGGACTAGATGATCTCTAGAGGTCCCTTCCAACCTCAGCCATTCTGAGGGATTCTGTGAATATCCGCAGCTTGCTTATGTTTTTTACTGTTAATTCTGAATAAAAAGAAGCATCCAGAAGCGACAGAAAATATGTATTTGTATAATGTACATTATGGTAACCAAATAGTTGAAGCTCTTCCAAGTTTAAAGGGCAAGAGCTGAAATCCACCCACTTGTCATTACTGGTCAGAGGATCAAAAAGATGAAAAGCTGTTAAGCACTTCTAAAGAGCACTTGTTTCTTGACCCCAGTGGTGTTTGCATAGTTCACTTCCCACTGAAGAGTGCCGAAGCATCTTAGAGAGATGCTGCAATCATGGCTGTTAATAGTTCTAACTGATAAACTGCATTCTTTACTGAAAAGTTTCAAGTAGTTTATTGAAGTTCATTAGAGAGCTTGATTAATGATCAAGTTAGGCATGTGCTTAAGTAAAGGCTTTCAAAACACAATGATAGAAAAATATCAAATGAGAGAAAAAGCTAAAAAGCAGTGCCTTTTAAACTCTGTATTAGAGATTGCAAATGAAAAAAAATCATATGTAATCCATCACCCATGGTAAGTTGCTATTCCAGTATATTAGTTTGTCCCATCACCTTCTCCCAGTTCCAGATGAACGGATCACTCTGTTGCAGGAAAATATTATTACTAAAATATGCAAACTTGAAAATAGAATATGCTGTCAGCAAAGCACCCATAACAGAAAAGTGGAAAACATTATAATATATTTGGAGCACTTACCTGCAGGTTCCTTACAAACTTGCCTGGCACCAGATAAGCCTATTGGCCCCAAAAATTCTCTTTTGCAAATACAACCTGAAATTGTGAGCAATTGAATTTTTCCTACTTATAAGGAATGTGAGAATTTCCATGCTGGAGAAAATAGTAAAATTGAATATCCTTTCCAATTTTGCTGTTAAATTCCTTTCCCTATAGCAAAGATTAAATAATTTATGATGGATTATGTATTTATTCTGTAAGCTGTGAGAAGAAAGATGACTGTGTTATTTAGTTTGCAACCAACTCACATAGTCGTAATGCTTGCTGCTGTGCACCTGCTCTTCTGAAGATGTGTGTGAACTAGATTTACCGCCTTCATTGTTATTATTATTCACAAATGAGATGCTGGCTTTGTCTCTACCTCTAGAGAATTCAGTTATCCCCAGAGGAATATTTGGATGATATTCTTTCCAGTGACTTTTGTCCCTGCTGTTTCTGCCTGTTCCTGAATGCCTTTTACTTGCTCTGTGAGACCTAATGTTTAGGCAAAGCTTTCTGGATGTTTTGCCAGGTGGTTGAATTGGAGCTCCATCTTTCTTTAGGGTCTTTTGCTACCCTAGGTAGCGGAGAGTGTTTTCCATGGAAGCACTTCTCAGTCAGAGTGATTGCAGGATGGTTGCGTTAGGGCTGGTGCTTCAGCAAGCGTTGTGGTGGGGAGTGGCCTCCTGAACATTGTCATTATCTGCAGCACATGGCTTATGTCACCTGTGCTGGGATGTGAAATAATGACAGTTTGGTTTTACGCTGTTGTGCTGCATTGAAATTGAAGTCATGTTTTGCTTGCTGGTAATAGATTGCTTGCACTGGAGAACTGGTAGTTGTCAAGGAATCCATTCTTCATTCAGGGATACGGAAGCTCCCTGCTGGTTACAGTGCAGCAGGAGCGTAACAGATGCAAAACCAGGACTTCAGAGCTCCATTCAAAGCCTGTTAAAGTAGGTATTTCCCATTGACTTCAGTGAAATGAGAATCAGGCCCTGTGTGTTTCCTCTGCTCATTAAAATCCAATCTGTCTGCAGATAACAGAGAGTCATTTCTCTTCCGGGAACCTGAACTTTATTGCCAGTGAATTCAGTTCTCCATTAAGAAATACGATAACTGCTGTTAGAAATACACTTGTTATTCAGGAGGGACAAACTGGTATTTGCTCAGTATGGTAAAATGGTAGTTAATAATGAGATTTGCATTACTGTTGCATGCAGAAGTCTTTCCAGTTTTGGGTATTTTGGAATTACAAAAGCATGCAAATGTTGTGATAGATACTTGCATTCTGCTTGGCCGTACTGCATTATGAAAGCCGGACACCTCTGAGTGAAATCATCCCTGCTATCATCTCTTACTTCATTAAGATCAAATAAAAATACAGGTTCATTATCACATTTTCTCATATAGTAGCAGCAGACCAATCAGGCATGGAACATGAAAGAACAAATAAAATTGTAGGTAGGAATGCTTTTTTGGTTGTTTGGTTTGGTTTTGTTTTTTTTTTTCTCAATGAATGTGCAGAGGTGGCAATGTCAACTTCTGCAAACTGAAGACTGGGAAGGAAAGGAGGGAGGATTATTGCATTCATGCTAGGTTTGCTTGGCTAGGAAATGGATTTCCTTCCTCACCTTATTTGGTGTGTTGTCTGCTCCTGACAGGTGTTTGGGGCTTCTGACAGAGCAAGCAACATTTCCTTGTACAGACAGTGTCAATACCTTTAGGAGAGCCTGTCTTCAAAATGAGCATGTTCCTTTGGAAGGGGCTCTGTGACTTAGCTTATGTAGTGCCACAAAAACATGAGCAAGGTATAATGCTCGTTTTTTTTTCTTATCTACAGTCTGTTCCTGGGTCAGCAAAAGATAAGTTTAATAACTTTTACATGAAATTAAAAATCAGAATAATGGATTGGAAAATAAACTCTCTGAAAACCTGCAAGTATAGGAAGTGTGGGCTAGTTTGTTTAAGCTTTAGGAAGGGCTGGAAATGAAATTACAAAAAGTTTGCCATAACTGCGGTTGCTTGGCTTTACTAATCGAGGCTGCTTGATAAAACTCAAGCCCTCCCTCAGGATGAGAATGTCCTTTCTGAGTAGCAGCTGGTGTGTGTGGCCCCGGGCAGCTCGGCCAGCAGCGCCGCTGCGAGTGCTCGGGGAGCGCTCACGAGTCACCTACCCTGCGAGGGTCCCAGCTGCTCCTGTCTCCTCTTGCCAGTCCTGGAGCTCAGCTAGGATGCTATGGGGGGAGGCATACACAGACTTTCTGCTGAATTGTTCAGAGATGATCTCCCCATCATCGAATGTCTTCCTGTGGAACGGCTGTTGGATAGTGATTATTTCTAATGGAAATGTATCAGTCTTCTGTAGACACATTCACTTGTGTTTCGGTGCTCAATGACGTTTTGTGGCAGTGAGTTCCACAAGTTATTCATCTGTTGTTTTTTAAAAAAAGACTTGGTTTTACATAGGATATCATTCCTTTTGGCTTTGGAAGGCAAGTAGGAAATAGTTCCTACTTAGTTTTCAACATATTGTATAACTTTACACAGTCATCTTGTCATCTTTCAGTTAAACAGTCACAGTCTTGTCAGTTATTTCTCATGCAGCTGTCTGACTAATAACTTTTGTTGGCTGTCTCTAGGGTTCTTTTTTACCTCTCTGTATTTTTGGATGTGGAGATCAAAGTGAGGCTATATCCAGGGTGAGCACATGATACTGACTTTGATGCTAGCATTGTAATATCTTAAGTGTTTTGGTTTTCTTGTTCCTTTGGGAAGATGATAGCTTTTATTTACCATGTTTTGTTGAGCATTTTTCTTGATCTTTGGGGGGATAGAATGAGGTGTTGAATAAACTATTATGTTGCTGGATGTTATTTTTGTCCATTTTTCAAACATAATTTTTTCTGTTTTTTCCTTAGTTTCTTACTAGTGTTTAAATGCTCATAGACAAAAGATAGTCCAAGGGAGCGAGCAGGAGAAGGGAAGAAAAGATAAAGCCACCAATCATCTTGGTTGGTGTTGCCTCAAATGGTTTTTCAGTCATAGTCAACAAAAATTTAGGTTGTATTTTAACTGCCTAATTGTTACTTTTTTGCCTTTCACACTTCATTTCCAAGCATGTGTAGAAATGTACATCTTTTCCTCTAGACATTTCAGTGGTCCATGGGCACCAGGCTGAGAAACTCTATGTAAATTATACATGAAACTGATGCCGAAGCCATAGTGTAATATTTTCACTGAACACTCCTGTAAGAAATTCCTGGCACTTTCTTAAGGAAAAGAACAGTACTTCTGTTACACTGGGAGCATTGAAGAGAGAACAGTAATTTGTGACCCCTAGATCATTGTGGGCTTCCAGTATTAGCCCTAAACATCCCTCCTTCAGAAGTTCAAGCTGCTTCAAGCTACTCCAAGCAATTACTTTTGCAAATTAACAATGATCTTTTAGTGAAAAATTTGAAAATATGATCACTGAAATCTTAATTCTGCTCCTGCTTTCCGGAGGGCCTCACTTTCTCAACTACATTGATGTCTGAGGTCCCACCTTTTGACAACGTGTGGCCACATGTAAGCCTGTAAAGAACCTCACCTAAGCCACGGCTGAATCTTCTGCTGGCTCTCTAGGTTCCTACATGGGAAAAGTTTATTACAGGATGCTTCTTTCGGCTGCTATGGGTTAAATAAGGGGCAGTCCCTCTCCACACTGAAAATCTTCTTGTGTTTCTGAGGGTTTTCTTTCTCCGTGTTGGCCTTCGCCTCCCTCTCCCCCCAGTTTTCATTTTATATTATTTTGTTTATGTTGAACTTTTGCCTGCTCAGCTGCAGCAGAGCTCAGTATTGGCAGCCCGCCTTGTGTTGTACAATTCTACAACTTCTGCTGCTTAGCAGCATGTTGGAAATTGCTTTGAAATAAATCCATGTTGGACCAAAAGCAGCATCTTTGTTGTTACCCCCTCAGAATAATTTGCTGCTGTAATTGGAGTTCTTATTTGAAATAAGCATGATTTCTGATCTATAGACAGACCTGGATGCACAGCCAGTGTAGGAGAGAGACATATGCAGGGCGCTGTCCTCTGGAGATGCACGCATCCGCAAAGCGCACGTGGCATCTGGGGCCTTGGGGCAGGTTAGTACTGGGGATGGCGAGCTGCAGAGGCAGCGATGCACTGGTTGCTCTACCCTGCTCTTGACATGTGTGTGCCATAAACCCCGTCCAGAGACCGTGGCCCGCCCTCGTTTTCGTGAAGTGGGTGAAAACAGGGAGCGGTGGCTCCCTCCACTACTGCTGACTTCCCAGTGCTCGGAAGGCTTGCGAGAAGGAGGAGATACAGCCATGTGCTTTCATGTGCTTTGGTGCAGAGCCTGTCCCAGTATAGTTTGAATACTCTGCACAGTCGCAGGGTTTCCACTTCAACAAGGGCATGCAGGAGGTTCAGACACAGCGGACAGGGGTGATCACAGCCTTAGACTGGCTTCCTTTGTGGGAGTGACTGTGAGAACAAGGTCTGGTAGGGAGAATTTCCTGGAGTTAAATGGGTAGTGTGGAGAGGATGGATAGAGAAGAATATTTCATTGCCTTTTCAATGCAGAAGCTTGCATGCTGCTGCTGAAACTACCAGGAACCAGCTCCACAGCAAACAGTGAGATCCAAGTACCTGTGGAGGTACTTGCAGGAGAACCATATAGATGCCAGACATTCAAATGGAAAGAATTGTGTTAAGATGCAAAAACACAGAGAATCCATCAAAAAATGTTTGGAGCCCAATGAGACATTTGAAGCTGGCTAATTGGCCCATGTTTAGTTCTTAAGATATCCACTTAACCACGACTGCTTCTCTCTCTCTCTCTCTCTCTCTTTCTCTCTCTCTCTCTTTATATATATATATATATATATCTCTCTTCGGTTTCATCCAGCACAATTGTTCTTAGGTTTTTATATTGTGGAATTCACTAACTTCGGATTTTCTTTCCAGGGCTTTGAAATCACAGTATTTTTACTGCAGACAGATCTTCATAGCTACTGCCCTCTCTTTCCATGGCTCCATATTTAAAATCAGTTGTTTGCCTTTTAAAAAACAGATCTGAAACCTGGTTGCATTGAAATCTGTTGCTGTAAAGGGTCAAGGAGTTTTTAAATCCACTTTGTTCTCCTTTAATTGAGAAATGCCTAGGACACAGAGACTTGAGATTGTTTTCTCAAGCCAAGAGCGTGTTTGCTGCTTGTCTGTCACACTGGTAACAGTTCCAAGTGGTTTTGTGAATTCAGTCAAGAGACAGCGTAGTAAAGCCAGAAAGGCAAGGGGTGAGAAGGTACTGATGAGATAAAAGTGAGGTGGGGAGGACCTGCAGCACAGCTAATTTGCAATTAGCATCTTCCCCCTCCCCTGTTGTCTGCCTGTCTTGCAATTCCAAAGGAGACAGGCGTACAGAGAAATGCAGTGTGCAGGGACGTTCAGGCTGGCTGCGGAAAGCTGTCAGGGCTCCAGACAGACAGAGAAGCGTCTGCGGTGCAGGCAGAGGAGGGGCAGGTCGTGCCCTGCAAGCCTCTGTGGAAAGAGTCATTTAGCACAGCTTGATGGGAATGGGGTAATGGCAATATGTTTGGAGATTAGATTGAGGAGTAAATGATGGATGAACTGCACAGCCCCAAAATATTGTATACAGCTGTCATGCCTGTGTTCTGAGGATCAATAGCTGTCCTAGCTGTGAGTAGTTGTCCCTCTACTGTCACCTCTTCCTCTTGCCACTTAACCCTCCGTTGCGCTCCTGCTTCTCAGTGATGCAGAAGCACTTACGGAAAAAATGAAGAAATGGCATAGACTGTGTTTTAAGCATGAATGGAAATCTGTATTTTTTTTTTTAAAAAACACTGTCCATTGCAGTTTTCTTCTAAACATCCAAGTGGAGTTATGTATTTCTTGAACATAATGAAGCCTGTGAACCTTTATTTTTTTTCTTCTTGCTTTTATCTGACAAAATTGCTCCTCTTCCCTTCAATTACTGACTCATGCCCCAACATTCCTCCTGAACTGGGGATATTTATACTGTTACTGCACCAAAATGAGCTCTCTAGGTGAATGGTTCTTGGCTTCTTCAAGCATTACATTGACCCTACAACTTTCATAATTCATGATTTGTGGAACATGATTTGTGGAATTAGGTTTTTTTTTTTTTTTTTTTTTTTTTTTTTTTTTTTTTTTTTTTTTTTTTTTTGTACTGCCTTTTTTCAGACTGCCTGGCTATGCTTGGGCCATGCTGGTTGTTTCTCCTAGAAAGATGCCATGATCTGTGCCAGGCCTTTCTTCCCTACAGGGGTGTGCAGGGCATGGTCTCTCTCTGAACACATTTGGATGAAAAGACCCAGGCAGTTTCTTTGCTTGTGATTTCTGCACCTGTCTTCCCGGGGGAAACGGTGTTCCTGTGAGCATTCTCTGTGCGGTCTCTCTGCTCCTTATTCCCTGTGGTTTCTCAAGAGCTGCTGGTTTGCTGGTCGCTTTTTCTGCTCAAGATTCAAATAGCTTCTGTGTTAAGATGTCACATGTCTGTGAGGTAGCCAGACTCAGGAATCTCCCTACTGCCTTTGCTTCCATTTGAGCTTCACTTCAGGTAGTAGCAACTTACTCTTTTAACCATCACTTCGCAGTGGAGCATTTCACTGCTTGGTGCATTTGGTGTGAGCAAAATCTCTTTAACATAGTCATCATCTTAAACAAAGTCTGTGTTTATGGTACTTACTAATAACTTCCAGCAGATCACTATTACATAGGAAGCCACAGAGGTCCCTCTTTGATGTCTGGAGAATTGGGTGGGTGTGTTTTGAAAAAAGATGGCTTTATGTTAGTGCATTTTATCCGGTCATGGATATGGACGGAAGTGCATTGGAAGGAGACTTTTCTTTACAATTCTTATAAAATTGTCTAGAGAAATAATGTTTTTTCAGGTAGAACTTACACGGCAAAAAAAAAAGACTTATAAATGAAGACTTAAAATGCTACAGTAAACTTTTGTATTACATTTTTTATTAAATTGTGGACTCTTTAAAATGATTATCTTAGAACACTGATACATTTCTGTAACTGGATTATTTTTGCACCTAATAAAATTCTAAAGAATTCAAGATTATTTCTTAGTGTTCAGAATTGTATTGCCTAGTATTGCCTTTAAAATAAGTTGTTTAAACTATTCACACAGCTTATGCAAGGTGTCTCTCTCCTCATTCCTTCGAAGGCAAATAAAATCCCTCTTTCTAGAAAATATTTCTCTGGATATGGCACCCTCTCATGTCCCTGCCTGACTCACTCAGCAGCCTTCCTCATGCCCAGAGGCCACAGACCCCTTCATGCAGGAATCTGTTGCTGCTTCTCAGGTGACCCAGAAGTGGTCAGTCCTCAGGCGCTAGAGGTGCATGTGACGTTCAGCTGGGACATCAGCATCAGAGGGCTGCCATTTGACCTAAAAAAAGGGCTTTTTCCAGAGGCTGATGAATAATTCTACTTCCCCTGCTGTGAGATACCAGTAAGGCCAGCTGAAGCTGTCAGGACTAAGCTGTGTAAGACCCAGACCTTTTCTTCTGCAGAGTGGTGAAGCCCTGGGGGAGCTGGTGTCAGTTGTGCCATGTGAAGCTCCCTTGGAAAGATGAGTCCTCCTGGCTTTGTGTTTTGTGTCTTACGGTTGCAGGTCATGTGAGGATTTCCCTGTGCAGCTTGTAGAGTCTGGAAGGTTGGTCACCACTGGTCTGCTCAAAGGCATCATATATGTATGTTTGTCATTACTGATAGCATCTTATTTGAATAAGCTTGGAAGTGCAGTTTGTATGGCTAAAGACAGCACTTCTGTGGTGTTTCTAAATTGTGGTACCAGAAATAGGATCTACTGTGCTGCCAACTGGATGAGGCAAGCTGAGCTGAATTGTGAACGACCCCTGTTTAGTGAAGTACCTTAACAAGCAGAAGGAATGCTGAATGGTTGCAAAGTAAAGTGCATATTAGCTACATGAGGTGTGAATAAAATACTGTGCGAGAACGTGGCCTGGTTTGGGAAGCCATTAGTTTCTTCGGACACGAAGGGGTCTGCGGCCTGGTTTCACTGTGGGTGGAGGGGATGACCAAAACAAAACAGGAGCTCCTCTGATTTTAAAAGGAGAGACTACCTTTGTGCAAGAGCTGAGAGCACGTGTTCAATGGTTTCTTGGTAAGGATAAGGAAATCCATAGCCCATGATAGACCATGACATGGGCAAAGTGCCTGCCAGCCTAAACAGAGAGTTCAAGGTGATAATAGAGCAATGGCAGCTTACCCCTGTGGAGAAAGTGGCTCAGCGTTCCAAATAATTTAATTTTCTTTAATTGTGAAAAATCAGATGTGAAAATCAGATGTGAAAAATGACTAAATCAGTTTAGTCATGAAACACTAAAGTATGGCTAGGTGGCAGGATTAATTTTGTTTTTAATTTCTTTTGGTGACGCAGATGAGTCTATTCGTTATGATGCATCAACTAAATACCTATCACAGTGATGGTTTTAATGACACATGATTTCCAGTGTTTTCTACTAGAAAAAAAAATGGAATATGTAAGAAAAAATGTCATTTCTGCAATTATATTGAGTTTCATTAGCAGACAAATGCGTTTTTGAATTTGATCAGGAGACAGTCTAGTGAAGCTGGGCTCCTTTATTATGTAGTATTATATTTCTTGGTCATTTAAAACATACTTCAGAGTGTACCAGGCATGCTGTTGCCTCTGTTGTTTTATTTCAGCTTTTCAAAGTCGATCTGTGTAGAAACCTTTTAATGGAAGAATTTGCCTGCGATGTTATATCTTAAGATAATTTTTTCCCTAGAGAAGTCTGTTAGTCTTTTAAAATGACATTACAGCTTGCTCAATAACCAGCTGAGTTGGAGGAAATTGAGGAGGAAGGTTGGAAGGAGAAGAGATCTTTTGAGTAGTGATTTGCTACCTATATGTGAAAAGCTTATTAGTTAATTTAAAGCTGCATACTATCCTAATGCTCTATGCAGTGCTAATAATATGTAACATCTATCTTCTAGCTTACATTTTTAAAGCAATGAATGTTTAAGAGTCAGTCCTCCCAACATCCTGTGTGAGAAAGAATTATCAATATTATTCCAATCCTTATAGTCTATTAAATGAGCATGAGTGCTTCAAATGGAAAGACAGTTGGACACAAGATAGAAATAATTTTTCCAACTGTTAAGTCCTGTCATAGGTTCAGTTGACAATCCCACACATCTTTGCCCATCCAATTAATACACTTTTAAAGAAGGCATTTTGTATTATTTTAACTTTGGAATTTTCCTGTTTTGCTGAAAATGTACTTCAGAATGTCCGATAAGTATGTATACAATAGACTGCTATATAAAGGAATTTTGCGTATACATCTGTGAACAGGATGGCTTGTCTTCCCATATGAGAGAAGGCGACAGAGACTGTAGTGCTGTGTGGAGCAGAACTCCCAGACTCTCTGGGCTACAGTCCTGATGTTAACTGTATTCTCTCCTTTCAGGCTTCTGGGCATACCCACCCCTACTCATCACCAGACTCAAACCCAGAACAAGCTATTTGATTTTTATCAATTTTTTGTCTCTATTTAGCTCCTGTTTGCATACCAACTGACTCAATCAAGGCTTGGTTTTTTAGGCTGTATAGTGAGAAGATGAAGAAATGCTTACTGTTCTGCTAGAAAGTGTATCAAGTTAAAACTAGCACAGACACTTGGTCTTGCAGGAAATTTTGCTGCACCTCTATGGAAGTATTGTGGGAATTTCTTTTGTGGCATAGAGACACAGGTGGCTTTAAGCATATTTAAAGCAATGGCAGTATAACTGGAGGTTTGCTTACTATGCTGAGGTTTCTTTGATACAGTTTATATCTTATGATATATTCTTTATCTGGGTATGTCTTTGTTTCTGTGACATGTGTAGACTTATGCATAAAATCTTTGGTGAAAGGACACAAATAACTAATGGAGATATTGTGTATGCATCAATCTGTCAACCTGTTGAAATAAAAATTTGTTCATTATATAGTGCCATATTCCATAACTTTCTAACAGACCCCACTAGTGAAGTATAAATAAAATCCTCTTCAAACTTCTCCATGCGTTTCTACCCACTACCCATGTGCCCCTACTCTACTACCAGCTCACACTTTTCCTTCTCATCTTAGGTTCCCCTTCGTCACTCAGAGGGTGATTTTGTTCACTCAGGCTCTTCAACTATCAAAATTTCTCTCTTACAGCTTTTCTTCCCTCAAAACCTTTGAATAACACTATGTCTCTCAATCTTAACTTTAAAGCTTTTTTTTTTGTTTTTTTTTTTTCTCCTTTAGTCAGGTACTTTTAATTGTAAACAGTGGTATTTAATAATGAAGGCTGCTAAATTAAAAAATAATATTTTTATTTTATGAATTCGGGGCAAATTACACTCCCAGGTGTGATTCTGTGATTATTGTTATTGCTTTGAGTGGGACTTTGGTTCTTCCTTTATAATATTTGTTTTAAAGAAACCTTCCTCTCTTCCCACTTAAGTATCTTTAAGAGTTGAATAATGTTGTGGTGAGTCATTTTAATGTTAATCCATTGCAATACTGCAGCCAAGTCTATCCAAATCAGATTATAAAATTGGATACTTTTTCCCTGAGCGAACATGCACTGCTGAGGACAATCTATACTCCAGACTCCCAGGAATGGGCATGCTAGCACAGTGCTTCAGCCGCAAAACCTCCACGTGTTGCCGAAGTAGCCACAGAAGTAGTGGAATCCGTGCCTGTGCTTCCCACACAGTGAGGCTCCATACTGCAAGGAAAAACAAAAGAAGGTCTGTACACCGCACAGCCTCTGCAGTCATTTGTGCCTCTAGGACTTCTTTCAGTGTTAGATCTAGCATCAAAGTTTGTTGGATTTACTTTTTTGGATCTTTTTTAAATTTTTGATTTTTTTTTAAATTATTTGTTGGAGTTTCTCCATTCTTGGTCTGAGACAGATCATACACAAACAGAAAGACTAAATATTGCCAATCTGTTTGAAAATTATGTTGTACTGTGAGTTTAAAAACTATCTGGTCGTGTTGCTGTCACAAATGTCGTATGTGAGTAACTGAAAAAAATGGCAGAGGTTGGTGAGCTTGGTGCTTCTTCACTTTTCACTTTCCCAATTATTCTTTATATTTGTAAAAGTATGTGCTAAAAGTGTCCTGCCCCCTACTGCACATCTCTGAAGCACGGAAAAGCTTCAAAAATTTTCTCTTTCTTTTGTTCTGTGGACAGTGTTAGGCATTAGCTTAAATCAAATCTTAGAGAAAACTGTTTCTCTAAAGGCTTGATCTCCAGTTTCATGGATTTCCTACATAGCATGATTTCCCACATAGCATGATTTCCCAACCAGGTCTATCACCAGATTTATCTTCTAGAGTTCTTTTACTAAGGCCATCCAAACTTAGCATGTGTTTCTTTTTAGGAGTCCTGCCAACTTTAAAATTCCCTCTGTGAATGTACAGAACCAGTCTCCTAAATACTTGGCTCAACATTTGTCTGACTTGCATTCCTTTTAGCTAACTGAATGTGAAATTTCTGGCTTTTTTTTCCTCCAGCTTTTCTTGAGATGTTGCATTGCAGATTTTTTTAGCAGGACTTGTAGAGGATCTTTGCTGATGGGGGTGTAGTCAAAGTTTGATTCATGCTGTCCCACATTTGCTGGATATGTAAAATCAAAGATTATTATTCTGCAACTGCTTGGTGGCGTGTGTTCCTTAAACGTTAAGTATACACCTTTCTGTACTATGTCAAGCCTCACAACCAAATTTGACAAAGCTAAACTTCAATTTAGAATTGAAACAATTAGTTTTGGCAGTTTCTTAATAGGAATTGCAGTAGAGAATCTAGCAAGAATTCACTCTTTCTTCACTGGAGAAATAGCATGGGATAAGCTTTTTATTCTGTATCTGCTCCTGATTTTGAAACATCTTGTCAGAAAATTAGCCTTTTTGCTCCATCATGTAAGTTGCTTGCATTTTCAAATTCTGCAGGCTTGGGAAAGAAAGCAGGGCGCGTGGCCACGTTGTTGCCTGTTACGTCTCAGTCCTACATAAAGCAGTTTTCCCGCTGCTGAGCCCTCAGCGACCCGCATGCACAGCACGCCTTTTGTTGTTAGTGTGTGGAGGACTCCAAGGGGAGCTGCCGTGATGCCCGTGCCTGGGCTTACAGAGCTCCCTCCCAGCCGCCGCTGGTCGCAGTGGGTGGGAGAGATGCCCCAGTGACGTGGAGCCCTGCCAGTCCAATCCTGGTTTGTGCCACAGCTGCGGGCTCGCGCTCTACGGATGTGCGCCCGGCGCCTGTCCGCAGGCTTCTGCCCTTGCTAACTTCAGGGCCAGAAGTAGTCCGCGGGGGTCCTTACAGGCTCCGTGTTAACTAGATGTAACTTTCTATCCACTGTTGTCATCTTTGCATCTGGCTTTGCAAAAATTATGCGTACTGGTGGCTCACATGTGAGTTTTTTCTAATGAAGCAATTCCAGGGATTCTAACAAGTAATATAAAAACACTTGTGAGGTCGTGTGGCAAAATGACCTCTATGCCGTAAGCCTTATTGCCAGGCATTAGATGGTTCAGTGCATAGTTTTATAGTAAGCATTTTAGGACACACAGAAATGTTCCACTGGAACTTCACTTCCGAATATGAAAATCTCATTTTGCTAAATTGTTAAATTTTTTAGAAGCACTTAATGTGGTTTAGTCTGTGCATGTAGTCTTTATTGACAAGGGACAATCTTATTAACATGAAGATCATATTAAAAATTATATACTCCATCTGGCAAGAGTGATTGAGCCTCTGGATACTGGTACTAGTACATCCCATATTCTGGAAAATCTATGGTTTTATTCAAGCGGTGCTTGCAGGTGGTCAAATATTGCCTAAATGTTAGTGTTGATAATTGACCTTAGATAAAAATTCTTCTGTCATGAAACCAAAATCGCATTAGTTGTTTATACGCAACCAAAGTGTGCTGTACTAAAGAATTAAATTTTCTATCTATGCTGTTAATGATACCAAAATCAGTAACACTAAAGCAGAGCAAACTAAAGATGCATGTGGACATGCATTCAGAAAAATAAGAAATCAAGTTGTATTTTATTGCTATGTAAGAGACACTGCATGCAAGTGTATCAGGTTGTATCCTTTTCTGAGACAAAATAGGAAAGGGGTATGGGGTAGAAAGGCAATTTTTAAGCAGGTTTAAGCAATTTTTTTCCCAAGTTCATATGCATGTTGTTAGCTGTTAGACTGTGAATTGTGATCCTGATTGCTGTTCCCTTGCAACCTATTTTATTTCCAACCTCTTGAATTTTGACTGCTGGATCCATGCTGCTTCTAGATTGGAGCAAGGGCTAAGCTGGCAATGTGTGTGTGCCAGTGCTCATGGAGTTGTAAAGACAGGGGAGCCTGAGGAGTGAGGATGATGTGTGCTAGGAGGGCCTCTGAGGTTGGCAAAGAAGGAACACAATGTTTGATCCTAATGGCCTGTGTTGCAATGGGGCTCAGCATGCAAGCAAGCCGCTGCCGGCACGCTGAGGTGCCGCGGCAGGCTGATGGCACGGCATCCCTCCCAGCAGCCGCGGGGACAGCATCTCCTTTCCCTCCGCCCTCATCTTTCATGAGAGTTGCCAGCATAGGTATGTAGAAGACTAGTCCATGCAACTACAATTTCAAGGACATTTCATTGCAAATAGCTGAATTACAGTCTCAAATGCCCAAATCTTAGCCTGATGGCTCTGAGAGGCATCTAAGAATATCACAGAGTCTCCTAAAACTTCTCAGGGGGAATGTGTATGTTGCTTGCTCACTGTATGCAGTGTTCAGAATAATATATTGCAGAATGGCTAGACCACAGTGCAGCTGCATGCAACTTTAATTCATAATGCCTTAGTTGTGTCCTATCTAAAAGAGACACCCATTTTTCTACAAGGGAAACTAGTCAGCCTATGTATGATACTAAAAAATAGAAAGGCTGGAGGTTTAGCATTAGAACTGAAAGTTCAAGGAAGGCACTGAGGCATGTTTAGGTAGAGGTAGATTTAACATGACTGTGTAAGGATTGGTGTATCCTAATCTCAGGAGACATTATATACCGGAACATTTAAGGTTAATGTTTCTGTGCTCAGGTCCTGCTTTCCAGACAGAATTGGCCTAGATAATCTGCTGCTTTGTATCAACCTGCAACCTTATATAATGACAGGTTTCTAAATACCAGATCAGCCTGTCTTTACAGTGCTCTGATTGCTTGACGTGCTTGAACAGGCATTTCCTTGACATTTTTTGGCCTCCCTATATCAGATTTTTTTTCAAGTTTTTGATTAAATAATAGTCAGGGGGAGCAGCGCAATCATCCGCTCAGTGCTGCAGGGAGCTGTACCGATCATTTGGTGGACTGACCCAGAACATTTCGTTTTGAGATTACCCGATCAGCTCCAATGATGGCCAAGACAGCTGTCTAGATGAGAAGCTGCTGTTTACCTTATCAGTAAGAAAGCAGTGGAATTTGAAAGAATTTACATATTTTGAACCTGCACTGTTAAGAAATCAGTGCTCTAAATGGAAAGTTCAGTTCCTTCATCTTGCCAACCTTGACCTGTAAAAATGTGATGATCAGGTGATGGTTTAGTAGCAACAGAACATCAGAGACTAGTGCCTTAACTTTTCTCTGACTGACTACACTGGTGCAGTGGTGGATAAAGATTATTCAACATAAGTAGGAGCATCAGAACCCATCTCTAAAAGGGCCTAGTTAGAGTAGGCTTATACAGTTCAGGAATGCGAGTGAAAAAAAAAAAGTCTAGGGAAAGGCTGAAGTGAATCAAGTGTCAGGTCTGTGCCTGAAATATAAGTTTCCAAGGAGAAGAAACTTCCAGATACGCAGACTTTATCTACGTAGTATAAGGATTATGTAGTTTAAAGAAAATCACAATTGTTGTCCAATTAAAGTGAGCCAGGAAAGAGAGATTGTTGAAATGACATTGTAAGATTCTCTCTCAGTGACTTGCATATCAAATTTGCTCAGTTTACACTTCAAAAGAAGAGACAATTTCCAACCCCCAGTGTGCACAGTCAACCTGTGATCTAAAACCAAAGTATGCACTTTTTACCTCTTTTTAAGCATCACTAGCAGCAAATACTTTGCAGTCAGAACTTAGCAAGCAATTTTTTGACTGATTCATAAAAGCAGGTAAAAATCCACCTATAATGTTCTATGGCTGATTTAGCTCAGCAATGCTAGTGAAAGGAAGGAAGGAAGGAAAACCTGCCATTCTTGACCTAGTAAATAGATAAGATCAACAGTTTTACAGTACGTAGGGAAAGTGCTATTTAGTATTGGACAAGGCATCCTCTGGCTTTGAAGATATTCAAAGCGGAAGTCTGGAAGCTTAAAATGGTTAATGTTTTAAGTGTGTCATTAAGGATATATGTGATAACAATATTTGATGTCAGTCTCAAATTCATTAGGGCAATGTCAACCTATGAGAGACTCCTCCTTTGCGTTATCCCTATGCAGCTTCTCTGATGGCTCACAGCCTCTGTCATTGTGCCTGGGACACAATCCTCTTTCCATGGCCTATTTTAATGGGATGAATAAGGCGAAAAGAGGATCACTTAAACCTAGCCCTGATGAGTCCTGACTGCTGGTGCAAGTTAGAGAAGCATACAAGGGGCTCCCACATTTGCTGGGAGACTGGATACAGGTGCAGTCAGACCATGAGTGGATGGGTGGCCAGGTGGCTAAATGCCAGTACTGCTCCCTCATCCATCAGCTGAATAACTCTGAGCCGCTTTGCAGTAGTTACAAAGGGGACCTGTATTTGTGATACTGGAGTTGAGGTGATTATGTTTATGTTGAAACTTCCGTCAAACTGAGCGCCCTCAGACCTCAGCTGGATACTGATGAGATTAGCAAGTGTTATGGCTTCTCTCCAAGCAGCTGGAGCCCCAAATGTTTTACCTTGAGTAATTGATGCGTGGGAAGTACAGCAGAAGATTGTGGAAATCCAAAAAAGAGAAATCCACGGTTCCAATGGAGGCAGAGACTTCTGCACTTGTATCACTTGCACAGCCGAGTAAAGCAATTCATGTTTAACCATCCTGATACCAGCCAGTTTTCTGAAAAGTAATGCTTTTATTATGAGCGGAGTTAAATTTTGAATAGAATATGGCTATGGAGTTCCCAGTATAACTCCAGAATTCAGGGAGGAGAGGGCACTGTACTTCCAAATCAGACACCTGGTGCAATTCAGATAAAGAGCACCTCACAAAATGTGAGTCTTTATTTTAGGCACAGATATGAAATAAGTACTAATAAAGAGGAGGATGGTAATCCAAAATGAACTAGATCAATTAAACAGAAAAAAAAATGCTTTTTTTATTTCACTGTGGGGAAAAAAGTAACATTAAAGATGTGTGTAATTTGGTTGAGCCCTAGGTAAAAGCAGCTGCCTGCATGCTGGGGTGTTCTTGTATTCAAGGAAAAACATCTTTTTGGTAGCTGGATATGATGTTTTCCATAAATAAGTTTGTCTAGTGCTGGCATTGAAGAGTCACAAATATTAGAGTTCAAGCACTATTATTCTTCTTCTGTCTTTACTCCGCTTGAAGCCTGGTCTCACTCTTGCAGAAGACCCAGGGTCTCCCTAAAGATGTACTATAGGACAGCTGTAAGGAAATAAAAATAGAAGTTGTTTTTAATTTTCCCTTGCTAATATTTGAAAATTAAGTAAGCACAAGCTGATGTTAGCACTTCAGTGTTTCCAGGTAGTGAAGAAATCTTTTCTCTAAAACAGTCATATGAACAAATGTCAGGTGTTGCTTACAGCTGAGCAGGCATGAAAACACTAATGTGGCGCCTATAAACCTGCTTGCAAGATGATCTAAATACTCTGTTGTCTTTTAGGGAAAAGCCTGCCTAGACCAAGCTGATTTTTACACTAATCTTGTAATAGCTAAATGATTTGTAGAGAAAATATCATTTGGCTTTTATGTTGTGAGCAACAGAAGAATGATTGCTTCTAAAGTGTTGCTGTTTAGTGAGATATTAATGATGGGATAATCCATTTACATTTTTATGGTGGAAGTTTTGTAATCCTTTTGGGATTCATTTATTCTTTGCATTTGCAAAATAGTCTCTACTGAAATAAAGCTGAGGTAATTTGCTGTAAAAGAATACAATAGTTTGTTTTAAAAAAAAAAATTATCAAGGCTCTGTACAAAGTCCTGCTCTTGAAACAAACAGTTGTGTTTTTAAATAAATTTTAAATAACTTTTCATGGATATTTTGTAAAATGGGTCAGAGTTGTAAGTTCTACATGCTATATATTCAGTAAGCACCCTGTATGCATTTTAACTATGCTATTTTTGTTGATCTGCAGTGAGTAGGAAGATGTATAAATGCAGTTGATATTTCTGTTTGTATTAATCTTTGCAATAGCAGTTGTTGGCTGGTTCTGCTCTGTCCTATCTAAATTCTTCTGCAGGTGATCAGTGGTTTGGTCTGCTTTGCCTCTACTCTTGTAGAACGCTGCCAGTAAGAGCACCAAGATTTCCAGTGCCTTTTGCCCAGAAGACACTGTAGAATGCAATTATCATTTATAAAAGGGGATTGTGTTACTCTACAACCTATCTATCTCAGCACTGTGGGGAATAATGTTTAATCTGAACCATAGACAAATGTTTCAGCTTATATGCTTAATATTTTCTGCTGCTCAGGTTACCTTTCCAAAAAAAAAAAAAAAAAAAGGGGGACGAACAGGAAAAGGGAGAAAAAACAAGGCAACAGACAGTGCCCATCTGGTCACGCACCTTATTGTTATTCAGAGATGATGTGCTTTGCAAAAAACATATATAGCAAAAAAAGTGATGCAGATGACCAAGTGCTTGGGTGCTTCAGTACTTCAGGCAATAATGAAAGAAACAGTAACAGAAAAGAGTCCTCTCTATTGAACTTATCCAATAGTAAAATGTTCCTGCTTTTTGTTTCTTTCAGAACTTTGTGAGTATGGAAATACTTAAAATGATCGTAGTTTGACTGATGTGACCTGCCCTGCTCTTTGCCTTGCTATATGATGTATTTATTTTACTGACTCTTGACTGCACACTATTTTTGTAAATAGTACATAAGTGTATGTATGTAAATTGCCAGCAAACAAGTGATTGACTTCCTCCTTTTCCTATTTTCAGCTGTGCTACTGTAGAAACAGGAAAATTGCACGGTGTGCATAGGCGTTATGCAGAGGGTGGCTGACTGTGTGGGAACACCCATTACTGCAGCGCAGACCAGTCTTGCTGCCTCTGTGAAACATGACATTTGCTATGTGATCAGTTAGAAAAAGTAAGACATACTAAAGCTACACCTTGTGACTTTCCTGTAGAGCATAGAAGTTCTTTGCAAGCTTGGTTCTTTTTGATGTTTAGAGTCTGTGAAGTACTGCCAATGACACCTCTCCCTAAAAAGGAGAGTCCAAACGCAGTGCAAATCTACAGATGCTTTTTCCTTGGTTAGTTAGATCAGAAAATCAGATCGCATGACATGTTTATCTAAAAAGCATTTATGGGTACTGGAAAATGGATAAAGTTCCTGCATCTAATATTAATCAGTTGGACAAGGAGAAAGGAAAAGGGATATGCTACTTGGCAGCCATAAATTCTAAAGTAAACTTAGCAGAGAGAAAAATTTGTTACCCAAATTTGGATGTATTTTCTGAAAGTCAGTATTTTGGTATTGCCCACCAAGTCAACCCACCAACTTAGTGCTCTCAAGTAAGTTAACCCCTGGGTGAAATTCTGTTGTCTGTGTTATGAAGGGAGATCAGGTGAGAAGCCTGTGGTGGTGTTTTTGGCTTCAAAGATGTGTGAAATACACATTGATGAAAAACCGCTGTAGGTTGGATAGTGCTCTGAATCCTCTTGACCTAATCATGACATTTCTTCTAATCAGGCAGCATAACTGGGGGAGATGTAGGCGCCATGAAGGATGGGACTATACACTACTGAACTTCTCTTCCCTCTTATTGTTGGAGTGTGCATGCAGTTCCAGCAAGTTTTACTGGTTAGAGGACTGCGGGATGAATGCAGAGAGGATCTTACTGGTAAATCTGTCTTACAACGTGCAGCTTGTAAACTGCAAGTGTGTATAAAAGAGAAAAGTTGCCACAGCCCGTACTACTTTTGAAACACTGTGAGCAAATTTTAGCATTAAGTTTTGCTTGAACTGCAAAAATTAGCTAAGAGAAGTATGTTTTTGAAAGATGATCCTGCAACAGCAGCTGCAGGAAGCTGTGATGCCTTTCAGTGTACAAAGGAAAAAGACATGAATCAAAACTTAGATGAATCGGCTTTCAATTATCCTTTGAAGTATTTTTAAATCATTGTTTTAATATACTCACAGCGAACCTGATTTACATTCACTTGCAAGCTTCAAATATAAAGTCCTTGTCTAATTTCAGGGTGAAATCTAGGTAGGGATGATGTGTCCCTGAAATGTATCATTCATTTTTACATTTCCTTCTTGCCCAGAAATAGAGCCAACATGTTATCCTGAATGCTCAAATAAATTTTGCGGACTACAAAAAAACATTTAGCCAATTGGATTGTGGAAAAACTATGCTGAGTTAGGGATTATTCATGAGAAAATTTAACACCAGTTAATCCTAGTATTCTATGGGAAGACCTACCAGCAATTTAATTTTCTTAATTGGAAGATTGAAGATAAGGTATCAAGTGAAGGTCGTTTTGCTGAAAAGTCTTTTTTCAGATAGAAAAATGGGATATTTAAGTAAAATTAGAGAGTGAGTGTATACAACAAACTAAAGGTTTAGCTAAGGTCACTCTGGCAATTAAGTTTTGGATGCAGATTAGGTTTTCTTAGCAACAGCATTATTGTGTTTCTGGAAATGTCAGTGCTGCTTTGTGGAGTCTAAAGCCTCGCTCTTCATTCTGAAGTGTCCGTAATGTTTTCGAAGAAGACCTTCAAATATGAACTGATTGTACTTCAGTAAGCATATCCAGTGAAATAAATTAACCTGAAATGACTGCAGGAAGAATGTAAAAGCATTTTTAACAGACGCTATATGAAGTAAATCAGAAAGAAAAAAATAACTTTCTATAGGTAGATCAGTAGTAAGTAGGACTACTGTTTTCTAAAGTTCCCAGGAACCAGCTTGTAACTTAACTTGTTAAGTACTGCTAACACTTTAGAAAGACTGTTTTTTCCCCAGAAGGTTGAAACTTTGGCAGTGAAGATGTTTATAAAATGTCAGTTTCGACATCCTAACAAAGATATACAGAGAATCTGTTAGTCTTGACAATCTTGTGATTAAATGCTTGGCTTTTGGACCTTGACATTAGAGACATTTGAGTCTATGTCTTTAGACCACTGAAGAGGATCAATTGCTGGTTTTCTAGGTCTGTTATCTTACTTGCAGTGGGTTCATGTGATTTATTTTCTGTTTTCTGCTGGTGCCTTGTGGAATATTGTTTCTTAGAAGCTTGTGAGGAAAAAGAAGATATCTATCTGATGAAAATGTGACTGTGGTCGGTTCCCCAGTCCTTAGCAGATATGTGCCACAAAGAACAAACATTAAACATTTGGTAGTCTTATCATGGGAGAAAAGTCTTGAAGTCCATCAGACCCTCAGGGATTATGAACTCTGATGAAGCATCTAGTCTAAAAGAATATAACAACATCTATCAGTGCCTTCCTGATCCAACCTAGACATAGTGCAGGTAATATTTTTTTTCTCTTCTTGTTGGTGCTGCACTTCAAATCCACAGAGAACCAAGCAGAGTTAAAAGGATGAAAAGGAATTATGCATTTTAGTGTACTTTTTTTTTCCCCTCAAATTCTTTACGAGTAACTCAAGCCAAAAACTTGTTTTCTCATTCCAACTGACCCTGTTTCTGTGTTATGTTTGATGATGTTCTGCCTGTGCCTCACCAGCTGACGCAGTGGAGCTGGTGTCAATGAGTGCAGGAAGGCCATGCTTTAGGGCTGGGATTTTCTGGTGTTCCTTCACTCTACAAACGCCTGCAGGGGTATGAAATAATCTGGCTATACTTGAAGTTATCTTCTATGCTTTGCTGCTTAACTGTGATGTAAAACTCTCTTTAGAGAAAAGGGTTGTAATAATGGGTCATTTAGGAAAACCAGGGTTTGCTGATGATTATTAGGAGGGTTTACTGGCCTTAAAATTACACAGACTTTTGGGGAATTGCATTTGAATGCGTTTAAATGAGTGAATGAATATTTGAATGAATATTTTGTGAACAAGATGCTTCATATTTTACTGGGCTATTTGTTTCAGGCAGTTGAGGTGCTGTTATGCTAGTTACTCAAGTTTATGCAATGAAACAATAACCATTAAAATAAAAACTTCAGGAAAGTTGCCAGAGTGCAAAATAGATCTCTTCTTTGGCAGATTTAATTTCCTTTCAATTTTGAATGTTTTTATTTATTTATTTATTAGTTTTTTATTTTTTTAATGTGTATTTTAGAATTTTGATCGGAAGGAGACAGACTCTAATTTGAGCCTCTATATCTAAAGGCACAGAAAAGAATCATCTATTTTTCTCCATGGGATGTCTTTATTTTCTGTCACTCCAAGCACTTGCAGTATTGGGCCTGTTGCACTTCCTGTACTGGAACTCGTGGCTGAACCACAGTGAAGGTAAACTAGGAGGTAAAATTGTTAGAAACCTGGAAAAGTTAAACTAGAACAAAGAAATATTTGGCATATGGTATATGGATTAACATTTTATACATAATGTATACATGAATCTTCAGGCTTTTATCTTTTGTGCTTTCTGCGTTTACCTGTTTTTGTAGACAGTATGGCACCTTTTTGTGATAATGCAAAACAGAGAGTTACTCATTTAGCTATAGTTTCAGTCACTCTTCCACATACATGAAATGCAGCAATTAAGTATTTTGTTTGGGCAGAGCTGGGAGAGTGAATGCACAGACCAGCTGGCAAATATAGCCCGTGAGTTAATTTTGTTTCACATGGCCTGGGGGCATGTAATTATTTTTTCCTGTATTACTGTTGAAACCGCCCTAAGCTGTGTTATTAATATGAGTCCATCAAAGGTGTAGAAAGACATAGTTAGTTCTCAGGAAAGAGCAAGGCCGTTCTTTTCTAAGGTGAATATAAACAATGTGGCAAGGAGGGAAGGCAAACTCTGAAGATAAGTACTGAATTTCTAGGCAGGAGACTCTCCTGCTCCTCTCAAAGGTTCACTATGACTCAGGCTATTAGGCTGAGGCACGAAAGGCTTAGTCTCACAGCACAGATGGCTTCTCATCTGCCTAGACAGCTGGCGTAATTTCACCCTTGAACCTGTTCTACAGGAGGTCCTCAGAAAGGGTTAAGAGCAGTAAGGTTTCGCCTTTGCTGTTTAACATGTGCACTCCTCCCAGTTGCTTGTTTGCTGAAGACTCATTGCAAGTGTGTGCTATTTTATTGTCATCATTTTAATGCATTCAAAGGACAGAACAGGAGTGCTAGTAGTCATGTTGTAGTTTTTGGCTCTATAGAAAGTTGTATTTGCTGCATATATATACTTTACTTGTGCAAGTATACTTGTATATTCTTTTTACTTAAAAAACTGTGTTTTAAGAATGTTGAAAGAAGAAGAATGGTTTAAGATAGCAATTGTCAGCTTCACTATGGCATTTCGATCCCTCAGCCCGGCTGTTTATGAGGTGGACTAATTCAGTGAACTGAATATATATTCGTATAGGTGTATATATGATTATATACCTGTCATTACTCGTGGTTCTGGGGACACAAATACTCCCAAATGGTA
This sequence comes from Nothocercus julius, assembly GCA_013398735.1. Taxonomy (NCBI): domain Eukaryota; kingdom Metazoa; phylum Chordata; class Aves; order Tinamiformes; family Tinamidae; genus Nothocercus; species Nothocercus julius. The sequence continues at coordinate 5,320,550 of VZSV01000039.1, forward strand.
GAATATTTCTAATCGTAACGGAGTTGGGGCTGGTACCACAACCTGATGGGAAATGTTGTGCGGACAAACCGCCTGGGTAGCTGTGGTCAGAGCCAGATCAGCTCTGCTAGGGCTTTTGAACACAAGACAGTGCCCAAAACGGACTGAGCTGGCTTTGGAAGCAGCGAAGTCAGTGTCTTCGCTTTGGAGCGAATACATCCAGGCAGAGCTGGGCAGCTCTGATGTCTCTCCATCTGTGGCATGGTTAACTTGCAGCCCCCTTGCCCCGACTTTCACCATATCTGCCTCCTCTGCTCTCGTACTGAGCAAACTGCAAAATGCTGTCTCAGTTATATGGCCCAGTTCAGGCATTTCTGCAGCCCAGCTTAGATGATCTCACGTGTCACAGTTTTGTTTAAAGTACTTGTCTATGCCTTTTGGTTCTGGCTTATTTTACATATTTTGCAATGCCTGTTTTTATGCCCTGTGGGAGAGAGGAGCCCCTCCAGCTCTTGGCCCTCAGTCTGGGACTAGTTAAGTAAAGATGAGGAGGAGGATCCTGACTGGAAGGGGGAATCTCAGAATCAAAAACTGGTTTAGCAAGTGGAAAGTGATAGGGACAATCCATCTGATGTAGAGTTAAGAGAGGAACAGTAGCAAAATCTGCAAGCCAGCATTTCAGAAGAGTTTAAAGCAGAAATGGATGAGGCTGCGTTAGAGTGAAGTCCTTCAATGCATTTGTTACAGAAGCTTTCATCCTCAGGAAAAGGAACATGAAATATAATGAGTGCTGAGTAAAGAAATCTTAGCTATACCTAAGGCCTTTTGAGGAATTAAAGCAAATTAAAGAAAGAAAAAAGAAAAAAAAAGCCTGAAAAGAACAGCCAGTGGAGCTTGTGAACACTGACTTCCCAGTTTTTAAACTTGTTCTTGCTTTTTCTTTTCCTTCCCTTGTTTTCCTTACTCCCCTGTGTCAGACAGTGCTTGATATCATCACCTTGTTGTCATATGTGCTTGGGGAAACAAATCTGTCACAGCAGTTTCCTGTCAATACCGTCTTGAGTTAGCAGCATGTGCCTAGCTCAAGCGCTGTAGGATGATGTAGCTTTCACTGATAAAAACCCACTCTTTTTGTTACCTATTGAAGAATGAACGACACACTGGCATTGCTAAAATTTGGAAACCAAACTGTCAGAGATTGAATTTGTAGCAATTGTTTGAAGTTGCAATTTCAACATGTGTGTAGAATTTATAACTTTAAATTATTCACATTCAGAATGAGTTCTCCTCTTCTGCTGTTTCCAACCCCCTTTTATTTTAGGATTTATATCTATATGTATATTGCATTAATATCTCCAATGTAAGACTATACCTGTAGACAGATAGGAGTGGCTCTACAGAGAGCTGGGAACCTCTTTACTTTTCTCTGAGCTGTCACTTCATCCTCATTAAAATTTTATATTGCTTAGTGTGCATTGCTTAGATGTCACAGAAGGTACTAGCAGACTAGTTATATCAAAATTGTTTAGTAGATACTTATACCAGGCAGTTTGCAGGCTGATGTTCCTATAGTAGGAAGTTCAAATAGAACTGAGTCAAACTACTGGCATAGATGATGTTACTGTTTATAAGGTGATACAACAAAGGAATAACAGACATTGAAAGGGGTAGAAATTACAAGGAATGAGCAAATGAGTGTGTTAGTCTAATCAGTTAAGGAGGATCATTGCATAGCTATGGTGTGAAAATGACCAATAGAGTCATGGAAATAGCTTCATTAAGTGTTGTATCAGGGAGTGAAAATGATAGCCCCTGCTTTCACAAAGACACAGAAAGCACAGATTCAGTAAATCCCAAAGCAAATTGTACATTTTAGGGCAGTAAATAGACTGAACAGAGAAAAAATAAACTGAGCACATCAATAAGTCTTTTGAATCAAGGACCTGAGAGATTTGATGGACTACATCAAAACTGAAGGATGGTAATAATGAAGGAGATTGCATGACACACTAAAGATCAGCAGTAGGAGCCTCAAATGTGGAAAAGTGAAGGATCTTCAGCTTCTGTCAGGCCAGATAGTTCAGGAGGCAGTCAAAATGTCACATTCAGCACAACCAATATCAGCTCTCCCTTCCTCAGGCCTATTTCCAGGGCTCAAGATAGCAGTTCTGAAACAGTTTTGCTCTTTGAAGGATGCTAAATGACCAAACTGGTTGAATACTCTTGCTGAAGCCATAATACTTCAGTACCTGAATGAACCAAAAAAATAATAGTCCCACTTCAAGGCCCCTGATTATTTCTTGACTATGACCAGTGCTTAAAAAAGTGACTTTGTGCTACTTGACATGAGCCCTTCTCTCGCTCTGCATTAGAGTAAGGAGACCTGAGGAGTTATCTAGGACAACAGGTAACAGACTTCAGATTAAAGTGAGAATAGGATGAGGGAAAAGGTCTCTTTTGGGTGCTGTCCACTCTAATGAGCAGCCCTATTGACCTGAAGCAGGAGGAAGTGTCTGCACCACTGCCTTTCCAGAAGGCTCATCCCAGAATATTTCCTTCCTTTTCAGTATCTGCATGGTTGTAAAAGCAATAGCCTGAGCAGGTGCAGTCCAGGAGCATACTGGCAATACCCTGGCTGAAGTGAAACTGTCTTTAATACTTAGCACTATCTATTTATGCCATTCCTTGTTGTGTGTTTAACCTTTTGGGATTATGCACATGCGGATTTTTAAGATTTATGTTATTAGTATCCATGTTTAGGAGTAATTGCACATAACGCAGCAATGTCTGAAGAATCAAGGACAGCTTCCCTTTATGATAGAAGTAGTTGCAAAACTTAGGTGTGTGATCCCTGCCTCAAAGATCTTTCTGAAGACCCAGCACATCAGAAGACAAACACTAAAACAATTTAGCGTACTCTGAGATGGAGTGAAGCTGAGATGAAGAGAGTTAAGTGTCTTGTGACTTGGCCAGCAAGTTCAGAAGAAGGCAGGACAAAAGTACTGCAGAAAATCTTCTGAATTGCCCAAGGGCCCTGTTTTAGCAACTTTTGCAGCTGTTTCTAGTGGATCAAGTCCTTGCGTTTTTTCTCCTTTCTCCGCAGTCCATGTGGAAATACCATGTCAGTCCCAATTTTCTGTAGAATTTACTGCTTCACAGAAGTGGCCAATTTCATGCTTTCTCTTCCAGGGTAATATGCACTCTCTCAGCCACTTGTACGGCTCTTCCTCCTGACCTCAACTGGAATTCTTGTGCTATCTAAAAATGGCACTTGCCTCTCCAGTGGGTTGGCCCAGACTTGACGTTCCAGTTTAGTTTTAATGTAGTTGTAATGTGATGAGTGCTGCAGAGGTGACACAGCTGCAGGAAGATCAGTCTATTCTGACTTATGCACCATCAGCAGCACCATCTTGTAGTGGCAGGTTTATTGGGAAGGATATGTGAAAAGACAACGTGAATTTAAGGAGGCTCCAGGAGCAATATGGCATTTAGTAAAGTGCCTTTCCTTGAAAACTGACAAATTAACAAATCATAAAATCAAAGCTAGAATCCTGCAGTGTCGCTTCAGAGTCAGTGTTAGGAGCAGAACATCACTTTAACACTTTGCCTGAAGGGAGAGAAAAAAACATTGTGAGTTAAAAGAAGAAATGTTCATCCTGTAATTGTCTGATACTGGATTCTTGTTTATACTAAACTGTCAGTTACAATGTTCTAACTTCAGAAATGAGCCTACTAAGTTCAATGTTAGTCATGTATACAAAGAAGTTGCCTGTTTTTTAAAACTGTCAAGTACCAAAAGATGTGATCGTCAAATTGTGTTGAGAATATAATCTGGAAAGAAAATAGCAAGACAAATGTAACAATATTCATACCTTTGGTTAGCACTGGGGATGTACAAAAAACTGGAGAGTCCTGTGTGTCTTTCAAAGCGTACTGTGAGATTTTTAGGGCTGCTTTTGAAACAACACACAAAATCACATAATTTTACTTCCAAAATGAGAGCCTTTGGTTTCAAAGCCCTCAAGACATGAACAGAAGGTCCCAGGATGCCATTTGAAGCACTGGAGTAGTTCCGAGTTTTAATGTTAACCTGTCTGTCTTAATGTGATACTACTGACCCCTCCCATGCTGTGAGGATTAATTACTTAGTTTGCACTGCACTTGATGTGAAACACAACTCACATCAGGTAAGACCTGTTGTCTGCTTCAGAAGAAAACAAAAAGCATAACTATGATGGTGTCAGGGGGGAGGAGAGGGGGTCTTTTGCTTTTCTTTTGCTCAAGTCTCCTGATAGCACCTTTCCAATCTGCTACTGTACAAGGTAAGTGCAATTTAGGATAAAGTGAAAATAGGCTAGCTTGAGATGTTTTCAGTTCTCTCAAGCCATTTTTTCTTGATGTAGCTTTAAGTGATAAATTGACGTAGAACACATTAAAAATTATTCCAGGTTGTGGATAGACATTTGAAATGCTGTTCAAGGTAGTGTGTCCTTAATGCCCAAAGATGCTTAAGAAAAGCTTATCTTAAAAGGGAAGCTTCAAACCTTTATTTTGTGTTTCAGTACATACTGTGTTTCAGTTTCAGTATAGTTTCAGTTCAAACAAAGCAGCCCTTCTCCCAAGATTTTGATGGGAACTCACATCTCTTTGGGGCAGAGAAAAATCAAAGCAAATAAACCAAAATGGCCACTAAATGTTAAAGGGCAAAGAGTGTAGAGCAAGAGAGTTAAAGAGCAAAAGAGTGTGCTAGAGATTAATCCAAACTCAATCATACTCTGGGAAAATGAGGAGTGCAGATTCCAGTCTGCAGAAAGATAAGGAATAATTGGGCTGGCATGACACCTAAAGACCAGTTCCCTTAGAAGAGCCTGAATTGTATCAGTCTCTTTCTGGAAAAAAAAAAAAAATCTAACAGACAAGCAAATGTCTCCTTAAAGCCCTTTGACAGTAACCCATGTAGCTGAATACTATCTCCGGACTGCTTCTGTTTCTTTATTGAGTTGATTCACCTAAGGTCAACAGGTAAGTTCTCTTTGGCGATGTGTTGTGTGAGCTGTGGTCTGCTCTCCTATGTCTGAGTGAACAGTTTCTTTCCATTCCAGAGCACTTCTAGTAAATGCAGTATTTTGATGTAAGCTTTTTCCCATGGGGTAGTTGATCCAATCAAGTTGATCCTTTTTCCATCACTCTGCTAGTCCCAAACTTTTATACTTTTTCACCTTGAGCTCTGATGAAGTTGATTCTCTTTTGCAGTGGACTTCACTGCAATGTAAATGTAGTGCAATGTAAATGCACATTTACATGCACAATGTAAATGACCCAGTCTGTCCATATTCCACTGCGTCAATAATACATCCAACTTTTCAGCTGTGACCTTTTTGTATGAAGGAGATGAAAATGGAATTTCATAATATGGATTGTCTATCATTATTTCATATAGCACTAAGTTCCTACTATAGATTTTAACATGTTCTGAAACTGATAGTAGTTGCTGTCTGCCCTAGAATAGTGCATGTTTATCTAGATACATATATTAAGTATCTCAGCTATTGTAACATTCAACTGGTATTACTCGAATAATATTTTATACTGCTATTCATTCCAGTCTGTTGCCAAATGCACCAAATGTGTGAGAACCAAATGCATGGTCTTTGTCATACCAATTCTGTTTAGTGCCAATATCCCTAAGTCCAAGCATCATAAGTCAATTACAGAGATAGAAGTATGTGGAAGTAAACTTAGGTGTTGCACAAATACTATATCCCTGTTTCATGTGCATATTCTCCATTCCTCTGTGTACAAGTTCACAAGTTCTCTCATCTCTCCACTAAATTACTTGCTCTGCCTAAAGTGGGAATCTTTCAAATGAAGGAAGATTCTTAAACTATTTCTTTCCATTTTCTCCCTTTCGGGACACAGCACCAGCCTTATGTAACTACCCTTAAAATGCTGGAAAAACAGACAATCTGGGAAATGAGTAGAGGAAAATGTAGGCAAAACAAATGCCTCAGTTTTCTTATGCTTTTATAATCCACTTTTACTGCGCTAGCAGACAACACAGGTTCTCCTTCTCTCCCATGGAGCAATTGAAAGTGATGTTGCTGTAATCTAATGCAGTAGATATTAGGAGGGGGAAAGGGGACAAAAAATACCAAGCTAACACTGCTGTGTTTTGGGGGTTTGGTTTTTTTGTTTGTTTGTTTGTTTTAATGATGGTGCTCACCTCAGTGTTTAAATGCTGATTTGACTTCCTGCTGTTGTTTTGTACAGTGAGCAGGCAAGTCACTTTTGTGAAGAGCACCAAGATAATAATTGCCTGTGCCATGCTTATTCACAAACCTTGTTCTTAACTGGTTTCTTTTTCCTACTTTCTGAGTGACACTTCTGTCACATTTTTGGACTAATATGATACGACATTTTTATATTCCAAAGGCTTGTAGAGAGTTTCACTTTCTGTAGAAAAAAATGTGAAATTTGGAAATTAGTACTTGGATGGGGGATAGTCACTACTGAGTTGTGTGTTTTAAATGTCTGTTAGGAAGACCCCTTTTTCCCTGCTGACTGTACAGAGAGCCAGGAGAAGTTAGCCCCCTAACTTAGGCACGAGGGGTAGGAAATGGATGGGGGCATCTCACTTCAGATTCTCTTCCCTTCTGAGTAGGAAGAATTTGTCATATACTGAGCTGAGCATCTTCAGTAAGTGCTCTTCAAACATCTCCCACCCAAGAATCAGCCCTGCCTTGCTGCGCTTAGATTGGAATCTGGGGAGGAAAACAGCAAAAATGCCAGTGCTTCCAGGCCTTAAAGTTTTCACCATATTTACAAATCATATGAGGAATAAATACGAGGGAATAAATTACGTGTGAGCTGAGATTCTGCAGAGAAGCCACAGAAGCGAGCTTGCAGCCCTGCTCCCCAGCAGAAACTCCCATGCTCTCACCTGCCGTGACATAGGTGTAGCCCTTCCTTGAGAGCTGCTCTAGCATAACAGAAAATGCCATCGGCGAGAGCAATCCTCTCTGCCCCCTTCCTCTGAACGGATGTGGCATGACATTCAGTCTAAATAAACGCCAGTGACAAAATGAATCTTTCAGGGAAGGCTGCAGCACCCTCGTCAATCCCAATAGCAGTAGCTTCTCTGAGGTGGGTGCAAGCTCAGCAAAGCATCTATTGCCTCGAGCACACATTTCAGTGGGAGAGCCGGGCCCGGCGAGGGGAACACGTAGGTGTCTGCCGAGGAGGCTGCCCGGCCCGCCGCCATGTTCGACATGTGGAAGGTCTGCAGGCCGTGGGCTGCTGCCGGCACTGTGTCTGTCCTCCTCTGAGGATTATCCCTTTCTATGTTATTTTGGAGTGCCTAGGTTTCTACTGGACGGAGTTGGGCAGGAGACCTTTTTCACTCTCCATTTTAGCTTTGGAGACTAAGCCAGAAGGCTGCGGGGTCTGTTGTGGATTTGCACAGCAGAACCCAGGTCCGTCCGTCAGACTGTGTGTGTGTTTATTACTAATGCGTTGAGAGGACGTGAAAATGCTAGCTGACAGATGGGCAGATCTCCACATTTTACACTGCAGTACGAATGAGGGAATCCTGCACAATAATTGCCAGAAGGCATGACAAGGTCTCTGTAGCCCCAGATTGCTATAGTAATTTCCACTCTTTCCACTCAACTCTCTTCATTACTTTGGGTGACATCACTTCTTCTGCCAAGCCTCTGTTAACTCATCTGTGAAACAGGACTAATCAGATTTGCCTACCTTATGGAGATTAATTTATTAAACTTATATTGCAAAGCACTGCGAAGGCTTTAAATGTTACAGAAATGTTGAGTGGTAGCCCATGTTACATTAATTTTGTTTATTGAGTTCCATTGCACATAATGTCAATGCACTTCTGCAAATTGTGGCAGTACAAGCTAATCAAAATATAGGCTTTCCTAATATTGTTTTTATTTTGCAATATTTTTGATGGTTTTCCAAATCAATATGAGTTAGGAAAATAAATAATTGACAAATCTTTTGTGTATCAGTGTGGGTCATTTTAAAGCCTACTTTGAAATACTGCCTGGGAATGCCAAGTTTTTCTGTTTGCCATCTTCTGATCTTCTCACAAATTAGCTTCTCAATCTCTTGCTCTGCCTTGTTCTACCTGTGATTTTTTTATGCAATTCTGCTGCACTTAAGCATCTTTGACGGTTGATTTGAACTCTCAGTTTCTATTTTTATCACTTTCAATTAACATGATCTGCATTTCAGTGTGTCTGATTGTCCTGACTGGTAGGTCTGAGCTGGAGACCCCACAGGGGGAAAAAGAAACCCTTCCAGTTTGCTTGCCTGGGATGGGGTGGTTAAGTGTACTGGGCTGAAAGTTCTTTTCCCCATGTGAGCAAAAATGCTTTCTCAAAACCACAGCTAGAGAAGGGGGCAACACTTAGCACGGAAGCTTCCATTAAGAGCACTTGCTGGAAATATCTGTACATGGTTCCTGAAAAGTACACTACAGGACCCGGTAATGTTCAATTTACATTCTTTAAAATGGACATGGCAAAAAAACTTGTCAGGGATCCAGGTGTCTTGTTCTGGAAGCAGTTGGAGGATAACAGAAGCCTTTCACAGCCTGAGCTGTTCCAGAAGCAAAGCAAGGTCCCAGAGGAACCCAAGACCCCAGGAGCAGGTTGTCCAAGGGCAAAGGTGTTAACAGCAACACCGAGGGCATGAGATCCACTACATGGAGTGCCCTTGTCCTGCTCTTCAGTATAGTGGCAGACTGGGAGTAGGTGTTCCTGTAATCAGACCGTTTTTGAGCAGACCTATTGTAAGGTGAAAGAGAAAGCAGAGTTTGAAAAAAATAGTAAGTGCAATTGCTGTATGTAAATGGTGCATTCTGCCAGAATACTGTAGCTGGAGAAGAGAAACATGTATAGAGCAGTTGCTTTATTTCTAAAGAAAAAGCATTCTTAAAGGGGAAGACATGATTTTTAGGGATACTACATTCCCAGGAATGTGCTAGGGATCAGACAGTACACTATGCATTTGTTATTATTAAGTTTTTCAGGCCTGGTGTGTTTGGCAAACCCCAAGGCTGACACCCAGCTGTAGCCTTGAGGGCATTGGCCTAACAGTCAGGCACTACTTCCAGAAAGAGAGAGAAGCAGATCTGTTTCCTGTGCTGCCAGAGCTACTGCTAACTATGGGGCAGATCTTAATACTGGTAGATTCAGATTGCTTGAGTGTGCTGGTGCTCCAAATCTGCCCCTTCACCCTAAAGGAGGGATGGAGTTTTCTATCAGTAGTGCAGCTTCAGGCCTACTGGAATGGAAACTTGCCAGTGGCCCATACAAATATTCTTCTAATTTCAGGACGTTCTGCAGTATTGGCACTTAGTGTCTTTTCTGAATAGAGGAGCAATTTAAAATCTGCTTTTGACAGGCTTCAGTGCTTTCTCTTGGCACCTGTGTAGTTAATTCTTAATAACACATTTGTTGGGCTATTTGTTCTCAGGGAGTTGAACATTGGCCTTGCATACGAACCCCATATAGAGAAAGACTTGGTTTCATACCATCCATTTTCAGATGTTCATTCTGCACAGCTCTTACTGAATATTTGCTTGTATGTTGGGAAGTCTTTAATTGGTTATTGTCAGGATGGCAGTACAATTGAACTTAGGATGTGATTTTTTTCAACAAACCAGAAAATTGATAGCTACGCAAGATAGCAACAGAAGCTTTTGGTGTGCAGTTTCACTTTGGCAACGCACCATCCCATCAGAACAGCTCTAGAGGTTGGGTTTTGCTGCTGGAATGGGCAGGTGGCCTTTGTAGTACCTATCATTCTCTTCCTTTTGGATTGTAGCAGCTCTTGCTCACCTGGGACCGTTCTGTGATCTCTTATGTCACAGCAGGTTTGCTTCTGCTGAGGACCTCTATGCTGCCAGACTGACTAATGAAGGTATTTCCTATGGCAAATTTAAAAGGAAAAATAACAGTTTTTTTAGTTAACAGATGAGGGATGGGCCAGACTATACGAGTGAACACATAGCAGTGTTAAAAACTTAACCTCCTCCTTTATAAGAGTTATGATTGCCGCACACGCATTTAGACTTCAGGGGAGAAATTCTTCTTTTGAGGAAGAGGGGGAGGCTGTGACAAGGAGAAGGCTTGCCCGCCTAAGCGGCACCAGGTGAGTGTCAGCTCTCAGGCAGCAGATGTGGTGGTAGCCTCCAGCACCAGTCTGTAGGAGAACTGTGTGATTGCAAGCAGCTAGTTCAAGCAGAAACTGAGATCTAGAAAGAAAATCACAGAATCCCAGAATGGCTGAGTTTGGAAGGGACCTCTAGAGATCATCTAGCCCAACCTCCTGCTCCAGCAGGGACACCCAGAGCACGTGGCACAGGGTGCCATCCAGGCGGGTTTGGAAGATCTCCAGAGAAGGAGCCTCCACAGCCTCTCTGGGCAGCCTGTGCCAGGGCTCTGGCACCCTCACAGGAAAGAAGTTCTTCACATGGAGATGGAACTTCCTGTGTTTCAACTTTTACATAGACTAGAAAATTAAAATCAGGAAGATAATTAAGAGAGGTTCATTGTGTAGGCTTTGCAAAGGCCAAGCCGGTCTAAGTGAATGGATTCCTGAGAAAAAGGAAACAGAGAGATAGCAGGTGATGCTAAAATCATTAAGTAAAATGAGCCACATAAAAGACAAGAGTAGTTTGATTTCCTTTAGCATATACAGGTGTTGCTTTATTTTAGCATGGAGATGCTGTGTCAGAATAGGTGTCATGTCAGTTTTCAATATGGTCTTTCAGAAAGTCCTTCCAGTAGATACAGGCTGAATTCAGATTTCTTGAGGTCATATGGAGGAAATGCCAATATATCTGCCTGTGTTTCTCTCCTGGATGCCTATAACATTTCTCTGAATGCTTTCATACAAGTGTATGACACTTTTATACATGCCTGTAAAATTAAAGTGAAATGTGTCAGTATAGCTAGCAAAAATTAAATTCACAGTTTGAACTGGCAATGAAGTCAAATTCCAGGAAAAGTCTTTGGCTATGTGGGAAACTTAAAGAATATAAAATAGTGCATTTTTGAGACAAAATCTTAAGCATCAGTGGTGAAGCAAATCCATATAATTTCACAAAATCCTCCTAGTACTGTAAATGTTTCTACCAGGCAAAATTAATATTACTAGTATTTATTCCAGCTGAATAAAACATGGTGTTTTCAGATCATGGGGAGTCATGTAAAGCTTGTTCCCATTCACATGGGTCCACGTCTCCTGGGTCTTGTGCAGAGAAGGAAAACACAAAAAAAAACTTAGAGCAAATTTCAACTGAAACCTAAGTATTAGGGTTTTATTTATTTATTTATGATCCTTAAGTTTTATTTGTTAGTTTAACTTATTTATAAATCAAAGCTTTATTCGTTTATTTAAATTTATTTTCTATATTTTAAAGATCTTCATACTTTCTCAAAAGTCTGGGATTTCTTAAGAAATTGTTTAAAATTATGAAAAAGTTGCCAAAAATTGGTGATATTTTTTTCTTACAGAATTCATCAAGTTTTTGAATTAGTAACAGCATCTAAGCTAAGTGATTGTTTTATTTGATGTACTTGTTTTGAATGACGTTAGTGTAGATAACTTTACTTGCTTAGAAGCAAATTGCCAAAGAATGATTACACTTTTGGGGTATTGAGGAAAAGTGCTTCCAGAGGGACGTTACCTGTGGCTTAGATCTGAGATGATGCTGGCACCTCTGAAATCAGCTGGAGGTCAGCACTTGCACGTTTTTGTGCCTCTGGGCATCAGACCCAAAAAGCAGCCCTGATTCTCCCAAATTGTCAAAGCTTATTGTGAAAACTGGGTCTACGTGCAGCAGTCCACGCTGAGATCCGTTGGGGTAACTCAGTAAAGTAACTCTTAGGAGCTCTGTAGGTATAAGCAGAACCAGTCCTTGTTCTATTTATTTTTCCCAACAAAACCTGTCATGTTTCATGTTGTAAGTAGTGAAATATGGTTACTTTGCAAAACAGGTTAAATAATGCCACACAGATTGCGATGGCTTTTTGAGCACTGCAGTTAGTTTCCTTTAACTAGTGTCTTCCATAGTGTGGAGGTCTTGAAAGGTGGCTACTTTCTTAAGCTGAAATAGTGGAAGAACTGTGGAAGAAGGAAAGATTTGTTCAAAATGATTGTTGCTGTTGGCAAGAGAATTTAAAGTTATTTAATAAAGAAAATACGGAGGGTGAATGAACCTTTCACAATGCTAAATGAAATAAAATAGGTTGGTATGTGTTGAGCAGACTCTAACAGCTTCTAACTTGCTTGAATTATGAAGAAAACGTCAGGATACACATAATGTATTTTTGAGAAGATACATCTTCTAAAAGAAAGGAAGCCTAAGTTTAGTGCATAGACAAGAACTCAGCATGATGTGAAAAATCACAGTTTCCTCTATTTTTATTTCAATAACATTAGAGAGCCATGGAGGGGAAGAAATCTACTTCTGTGCTGTGAGAGTAGTTTTGACTGATGACTAAGTGCCAGCCTGGGGAATTACAGTAGCTATGTGTGTGGCATACTTGAGGTTTACTGAATTTTGAAGAAAATATAGAGTTTGACCTGCAGGTGCCAGCTTGGTCCATTTTTTTTTAAGTTTAACTGAAAAGGGCACTTAAGAAGAGGCAGAACATACTGTCTTCAATAGGACGGTCTATCTGGCTGCTGCAGGGGATGATGAGCCATGTTGGCTGCTACAATTAGCAAAAAAAAATATCCCAAGTGAAATTTTCGCTGGGTCAGTGGAAATCATAGCCTCTGTATTAATGACCATGAGCTCACCCTGTGACTCTCTCTTGCCGGTTACAGCCTCTGCGGCAACTGAGTGGGAGTCTGAAGAGCTGGTTTATCCCTGCAGGGCAGCCTGAGAGCAGCAGGACTCGCTGCTGCACTGGGCTGCTGCAGGGTTCCTATTTCAGATTGCACCTCTGATGTTAGTTGTTTGCGATGGCTTGGAGGTGTCTTTGATGCCTCAGTTTTCAAACCTGCTTCCTAGCCCTGGCTCCCCTATTTCTCTCTGATTGAAGGGCTGTAAAAAACTGTACCATCATGAGCCTGAATGATCTCATGGGATGAAATGTAGGCCCCAGAGAAATCAGCAGGTGTTTGCTGTGACTTCAGCAAGATGGAAACTTCATCTCAGGTGCCTGCTGCCAGCATGAAGGATGTGGCCAGGACACTGAAGAACAAGGGTCTGAAGAGGTACAGGCAATGTTAGTAAGAATGTGGAATTTTGGAAATTCTGAGGAATGCAGGGAGACATTAAGGATGACTTGGATATTTCAGAAGATGGGGAATCATATTCAGTAGGCTTTTGAGTCTTGCAGATATCCACCCCTTTTAAAATTAGTCAACTTGTCCTGGAAATAGCCCTCCCCAAAGACTATGGTTTCTCTAGTTGAATCTACCTGTGAAGGAGTAAATTGGGCTGCACCAGACACAGTGTTGCTGCTGTTGGATTGCTTCTCTTACAGATTTCAGTCTAACTATGCTAGCTCAGGCATGTCCACGTTATTCTGCTGTCTGTAGTGTGGGTGTGCCATCTATCAGGAGGATACCTGCAAATGGTAGCACTGGGAGAGGTAGTAAAGCTTAAACATGCTTAAGGAAAGAAGAGGTTATAGCAATATGAGCCTTTAAACTGCAGAAAGTTGCCAGAATTTTGGAAGGAATCTCAAACTGGAATAGAGACTGCTATAATGAAAATATAAAATCCCTTATGAAATTCAGCTCCTGTGCAGCCTGGAAGCCCTTCCGTCTTATTTCAGAACAAGCTCAGCTCACTGATGGGAAGAAAAACAGTAACAACAATAAAATATTTTGGGGAATGTGGTTAGAAAGGGATAATGCATATCAAAAAAGAATATTTCATTCTCTTGACAGACATCTTTGAAATTTCAATAAACAGAATAACTTTTTAAGCATAAAGTGTTCCTCATGGCCTAAGAAGTAGGGTTATTATGACTTTGACACAAAAATAGGTGCTACATAACGAAAATGCTTTATATCTGTAAGTTATTCCACGGATATAGGAGAGAATAGTCTTCTCAACTTATTAGCAGAATCACAGTCTTTTTTTTAAGGAGAGCCATTGCTCAGTTGGAATTTGAAGTCTTGCATCTTCCATTTTGCTTCAATTTCCTATCCATTTTGTTTCTTTTTTCTCACTGACTTGGTGAGACTTGGTTGAACACTGCTGTATAGTGTTGTGATGTAGTGCGTAGATTGAAGGGCTGTCTTAATTGTGAGAGACCCTTGCATCTTTACAAACATCAGAGAAGAAAAATCCAGACAGCAGAAGTCATGTGAGATGTGAAAATGTGCAAGTCATGAGGATGAGCGAAATTCGTTACAATTGCTTAGGTTAGGAAGGAAACAGATGAGAAGTGACATGGTAGAGGAATGTAAAAATAATGAATGGTGCCGGGAAGGCTGATTGCATGCTCATACTTACTGATCTGCAGATATAACAAGAACATCCGATGCAATTAGAAGGCACCACATTCAAAACAGTTAAAAGGAAATCTTTTATGACAAAAATGCGTAACTAATCACTGACACAAGATTCTTTTGAGCAAAATAGCTTCAGTGGGTTTGTGAGAAGATTAAGCTAATGCATGAATGAAATCTCTCTGCTTCAGTGCATAAACTGAGTCATTAATAGATGAGAAGAGTCTTCCTTCATTGGCTTGTTATTGCTGAATTGTTCTTTACTGGGCCTGGGACTGCGTTCTCCGTGAATTGGTACCTGTTGCTCGAAAGGGAAAGAGGAGGCTGTTGATCTTACTCCACTAATGCTTCTGTTCCTCTAAGTTTCTCAAGGCTCAGATTGGATGCTCTTCTCATATTTCAGCTCCACTCTTTAAGATTTTTTTTTTCTGGGGGATAATGCAATATTAATATTTAACTCATTTGCAGATGACTATCTCCAGATCAAGGAAGCACACAATTCTTCTGGTTTGAAATTTAACTCGGAGCCAGATATATCTTTGGATAACTCCATGGTAGTTGATAGAATTACTCAAGACACTACCGAGGCTGAGACTCTTGAAGCAGAATTTTTATATTGAATTTAAAAGGTGGAGGATGGATAGCAGTTACAGGAGTGAAAAAGTACAGTGGTAGTATTTAACTATAGAAGTAAGGTGATATGGAACCAAAGATGTGAAAATGAAAACAGGTATCTCAATCTGAGATACCTTTTTGCAAGAAGGCAGGTTGCTTAACATGAAAAAACTTTGTTTTGTGACAGTACAAGAAAGAAGTGATAAACCAAATCTCTCAGTGAGCCACAAAGAAGGTTAGCGGACTCGAGCAAGTGATGTGTGAGCAGCTGGATTCATATCATAGTATCTTCACCACAGGGTGCTTCCCAGTACAGTGAAAGGATTCTCCTGTGATTAAATCATTTTTTGGTAATGTGTGTTTGGGTATTATCTGGAAAGGAAGATATCTGGGTCTCTATTTTTAGATTGGAATCCTGTACTGTCCCTTGCTTATGAGAACAGCATGCCATCAAGGACATCCTAATTTCTAAAGGGACCGCCTGTGAACTTGGAGCACATGATCCCCAGTGCAATAATAAAAGGAAAGTTTTGAAACAGCTTCAATAACCTTTTTTTATCCTCTCTCTAGGAGGACAGAGGTATTAATAGATCACAGAATATTTTTTCTCATTTAATTACAAGGATAAAAATTCTAGATGCCGTTTCTCCCTTCTTCTTTTTTTCTTCTTTAAAGATGAAAGTAGAGACTCCTGTTGGGGGCTTCGCCTTGGTCCATCTGGAACAGGGATTTGCCACCATTGGTATCATATAGGAAGAACAGACTTGTGAGAAGAGCCCTGGCATTTTAAAGTTTCTTTCTTTCTTTCTTTCTTTCTTTCTTTCTTTCTTTCTTTCTTTCTTTCTTTCTTTCTTTCTTTCTTTCTTTCTTTCTTTCTTTCTTTC
>VZSV01000039.1:5336657-5393855 GCA_013398735.1 Nothocercus julius
CTTTCTTTCTTTTCTTATGTGTTTTAATTCTGTGTTTTTTTCAGTGTTGTGAAAGTGTTCAGGAGGAAAGACTTCTTCCACCTAGACATTAAATAACACCAGTGTAGTCCAGCTTTGGTAATATAAATGTACCTGCAAAGTTTTCATATACACAAACAAAAGGGCATTCTTAATATTGTTAACTAAGTATCTACGTATTTAAAATGCAATCTGTAAACGTATCTCTTCTCCTTTCTTATCCCTGTCTTATCCCTTCACGGGATGATGAACTGGCTAATCAGAAATACCATATGTAATTGAATTCAATAAACCTTCTTGAATTGGTACAATTGCATCTTCGTAAAGAAAAATTTCTCCAAAGATGAATGGTGTTCTTGACTGATAAATGAAAATAATAGGGTTTTTTTATTACATTAAATAGTAATGAAATGAAAATTCATGATGATTTTCCAGGTCCAACTTTGGGTCTGATCCTATTAGCTGATACATATGTTCAGCTCTCAGTTAACCTAAAGGGAGACAAAGATAATTGCAAACTGCAGATCAGGTTCTTATGCAAAGTGCCCACAATAAGAGTAAATTCCACACTCACACAAAGAAAATTCTTCCTGAATATGAATACAACCATATTCTCTGTTTAACACAGGCAGTATGGAAGAAATTTGATCATAAGCTTTACAATACTGGTAAATAATGATAAATGAATACTTCTACTGTCTGAAAGTCCAACAACATGATATAGTAAATGTCTTGAAGAATACATGTTGTAATTCTGATGGTTTTCTTGTTTTGCTTTTTTTTTTCAGTTGCTCAATAAAAAGCATTTCAACTCCAGCGAGTAATGAATGATTTAACAACTTAATTTGTAACATACTCAATATATTACTTTTTCTGCTTTTCCATCAAACTAGTAGACTTAGTGATTCCTGTGTAGACCTAGTCAATGTCTGATAGGATTTATATCAAGACAGTTATAAAATTAAAACAATAAATAAGCAGTGTGACAGATTCTTTCAATATTATTTTAATTCTTAACCCAACCTATCAGGGGTAATATTTATTATAGACTTAAACGGCATGGAATTGAGAACTATATGCACTCACAGAAGAATACTACCCAGCAGTTAAAGTTAACTTCCTAGCCTGTGTGTTTTCTCACATGGCTAAAAGAGAGGGTTGTGTCATCAGCACCAGTATAGCAGCTTTGGGATAGAAGGCAGCAGAAAGGAAAGTGTGCAAGTGTTGCACATCTAAGCAAATATATTTGTATGTCTGCAGGCATGAGTGGATGAGCTGAAGTGCTAGAACCAACCAGCACAAATCTGTGCCCAGTCTCCATAATCTGTTTTGCAATAAGCCCATGCAAGCAGCAGATGATATTCTCACATTAACAGTCCATTTGCCCTCTGTCTTCACAACAAATTGTGGAATGTCCATGGTGATCTTTTAGAAGGAAAAGAGATGAAGTCTCTGCAAAGAGAGGACTGTACTACAACAACCTCTTACAAAAGCTAATTTCAAGAGGACTAGAGAAAATGCGAAACAGTGCTGTATGCAAGCAGTTTAATCACTGTGTGTGTGCAAATGTTTGGGTAATGGCTATTTACCTGGCTGAATTTCTAGGGAAGAGCTCATGACTGGAAGATGCTTCTGCTCAGGTTTTGAGACCAAGCTCCTTTATTCCTTCCCTGCGGCGCTGGATGGATGCAGAGAGTCTGGGCTTGTCATTCCCAGAATGCCAGAGCTTAAATCCTGAACTGAAATGTTGACAGTTTCACAGGTGGAAGGGGGGCGGTTTAAGTCTCTCTTTGGAACTTGAGAGCTGCCTGAGCCATCTCCTAAGCGCTTTACTGCTCCCTGGCTTTGCAGCTCAGTTCTCTCTGCTTTGATTTGTGCACTTTTCATGCAGCAGTGGTGGGTTCTCTTTTTTTGTGTTTTGATCCATGCCTTTGCAAAGGAGATCATGGGCTCTCCAAAATGTCTGTCTTTGTGCCCTTTTTGCTGACGTAGTCTCAACTGTGTCTTCTGTCATGCTAAAATGTGCGTTCAGTGCTTGCCTTTTTCTAGGAGAGGAAGCAGCCCTTGCAGAAAGGAGAGCTTTCTGGTGCTCTGTACAGCCTCTTCTGCAAAACCAATAGAGAAGCTCCCCAGGGTGTTTTATCAAAATAGATGTATGAAGCCTTTAGGGGACACCCTCTCTCCCAAATAGGCCCTTCCTCTGTACAGAGAGACATGTTCCCATAAGGAAATTTTCCAGAGACACGCCTGATGACAAGCAGTTCTTTCTTCTGTGCTCCACATAATGAAAATCTGTTGTTTCATGTCGTTGGGATCAACAATTGCTGCTTTAAACATGAGTTTCTGCCTCTGTTGCCACCAAAAAATTTATCCTTCTGGGCTTTGTAAAACACTTTGTATGGGCAGGGACACTTAAGGGATCCTGCAATACCCTTTTTTTGGCATGTGTGCATATAATAGGTGTGCCTAGAGTGACTCAAGTGTTCAGAAGTGCAGTATGCAGGTTTTGCACCTGGATTTAATGTCACAAAAAACTTTCCGTTAAAAAAATAAAAAAGATGCATTTAATTACTTAGGATGATAGAGATTTCTTGGTTGTCTTTAAGCTGTTGATTAGTAGTTTTTGAGGAGTACACACTTAACTTCTCATCCCAAAAATGATTCTGCGTGCAACAGTGTCCCACCATGTTAAGTGGGGAAGGAGGAAAGATATTGGGGTCCTGTATAAGGCTGCCTGCTCTGCCGGAGCTTTGAGTGACTCTTGATACACTGAAAAGCAAAAGAGGTTCAGAGAAGGAGCAAAGGCTGATGGACTTGCTGCTTTTGAAAATGGCTGTTCTTTCCTCCACAGATGTGAAGGGAGGTTTGCAATAATACCTGCTCTTGTTGCGCCGTTAGCTGGGCAAGGACTCCAGGGCAAGACTCTAAGCATATCCCTCTACACAGAGTCTCTTCTTTTGAATAAAGACTTAAGCGCATATTGTTTATCAGCTTCAGGGAGTGCTTCCAGCAATGCCTTTCATGTGATCCCACATCTCCTTTATCACTTTACTCTCCCCCATGTTAAAATTTTGTGGGATGACAACTCTTCCTCTCTGTTGGAATTGGTGAACCTACCTTCCTCCTACTTACTCCTTGTCTGAGTTTTCTCTGTGATCTTACAGTGATTTATGTAATGGGTTAGACAGATGTGACATGTTCCTAGGTCTGCTGCTCCTCCACATTCTGAATAGTCATTGTAAGATTTTGGTTCTGCTATTCATGGCAGTACTGGGCATCTCATAGATTCCAGTAGAGTCATACTAATAGTAAAGTGATATTTATTTTGTGTTAGGTGTCAGAATTTGGCACCTAATAACTTGCCTGCTCGGGGATATGTTTTTTTTTTTTTTCTTGCTTCCCACCTATTACCCTCAGGGAACTGCACAAATAAATTGCTGATCTTCTAGGCGTAGATGAGCAGACTGAACAGTCAGGCTTAAAATAGCTTGAGTCATATAAATCTGATCTTTCTCACAGCCAAAGTATTTTTGCTCTTCTTGTCTCAGAGGAACATTTGAAGTGCAAGGAAAATGTTTTTGCAACAAAAATTATTGGCAATTGTCTACTAACACAAAAATATTGGAAGCAGTTATTTCTCTTTTCTTTCTGAACACTGTTTGAGCACTGTTCTGTTGAATATAACAACAGATAGTTCAATTATAGAGCAAATATACTAAATAATGCAGAACAGGCAGTTAGAACTATATTTCCATCTTCCGAATTATCACATACTTTGGTTTACAGTAACATTCCATCCTGAAAGTTAAATCAAGGCACTTAGTTGTTTCCCCCAAATTTGGTTCTAGAATATATATATATATATATTTGTGTGTATATGTGTGTGTATTTTTTTGCGCTAGCATGCTAGCTTTGGAAAATCACAATTGTCTTCAAAACTGTACTGAATGCAAAGAAAAGGTATGCCATTACGAGTCCTTTGGAAAGCGTTTACCTGAGTTTGAGTACAGGGAAGAGTCTAACCACAGCATTACAGAACTAGCAGTGGGCTGCAAACTAGCCTAAAAAGCAGAGCAGATTTAATAATATATTTGTCCATGCTCACCTGCAGCTGTGTTTTTAATTATGATTCTATAGCATGGTGGTTGGTGTCCATTGCGTTTCTGAAAGGAAATACAAATTAATCAGATTCTCTTACGCCTTTAGTGACACCAACGTCTGAAAAAACTCAAGGCTCTAGTGACTATCCTGTGAATCTCTGCTACCATCAGGAAAATGTTTTCCAAGGTGAACCTATTTCAGTGTTCTCTCAATTTTCATCTAGATTAAAAGCAAGAGTGTTAATGTACATGGCAATAACTCACATTGAAATTGGTGATTATGAAGCTCATTTTCAGTCAAAATTGTAAAAGGCCTGGTTAAGACTTTTAAGCTTTGACCGTAAGCAGTATGTGCCACTGAAGGTATTCCATCTTGCCTTGGCAGTTGCTTATGAGGGCCCAAAGCAGTAGGAGTTGAGCAAATTCTCTGTTTTGGGTCCTTAACTATGATTTTAGGCTGTGGCAGAACTACCAATCTGCTTGAATGCTCCCAGGCTTCACTCCTACAGCTCCCTGCATTCGTCTGTACAATGAGCAATGTCGACACACAGTTCTGCTGCAGGAATGGGCAGCACGAGAACTGGATCACCTGCTATTGCTGATGAAGTCAGGGCTGCTGGAACACTTCCTTACTGCCTGTCCCTTCCAAAGGAGGATGCTGGGGTATTTACTGTGGGAAAACAATAATCCATGACTTTGGGGAATGTGTAGCAGAGAAGTCTCATGGCTGCGCTTTGCCTTCGCTTCTAGGCTGTCATTTTCATACAAAATAGTTGGTTATGACCTTTCAATTTTGCAAGTAACAGTTGCAGCTATTGCCACATCAAAGATTAAGGTTTAGACTCATCACATCTGTATTTGGACCAGATGCTGTCCTCAGCATCATCACTTTGATGGATGAAGGGGAACAGACTACCTGTTAAACTTGAGAGTGACAGATCAACTGCTAGTCATTACTCTCAAGTCCTTATTTCTTTACTGAAATATTCAATGAAGGGGAGACTTAAACAGATAACATGTTACTTCATTAAATATTTTGTAAAACATTTATACACAAGGTTTTACTCTTGCTGATCCCAAGGTTCGTAGCAGAAGTTTTACCCTAGCTTGTACTGCCACTCCACACTGCCAGATTATCTCTAAGAAGCCATGCTATCTCCTAGCAAGTGGTAAGATTCCTGCAGCAGGACTGTTGATGTACACAAAGATGGTCTTGTGCACAAGCTCCAGGTATTTCACATACTTGTATTTCAGATGCTTGTATTTCATTCTTCCGAGGTTTTCAGAGCTCTTTCCTTTGGACAGGAACTTCTGCTGAATTGAGGTTCTTGTGAAGACAAAGTGAAGTGCCAGTAATTCTCCTCATGTGTAAAGAGGTTAAATGAGTCATTTAATGACATTCACCAAGTCCTTGTCAGTCCTCGTCCTTCTCAGCCCTGCTTCTTGCTCTGATACCCTGCCATGATCAGAGATGTGTGGCATTTGTCAAAGAGAAACATGATAGCTTAGCCAGGCCAGGAAACTTGGTACAATTTGAATGTGCAATTGGAATCGATCTCATTTTTGTAGCTGAATGCATTTCCACCTCTCTGCTGATCTATATAGGCTGACAGTTTGACCATTTACACACTCTTAAATAATTTTTACTAGTGCAGTTTAAGCTAATGTGTTTTACTGTATTGCTGGGTAGGGATAGAAGCATGAGACATGGTTGGTTTCAGCAGTTCAGCTGATTAATGGTAGCTCAGCAGTTCGCTATAACTTCAGCATTGCAGTATGTGAGTACACTTAAATCTCATTTAGGCATTGTCCCTAACTGAGATACTCTCCTTGCTTTCCAGCTCTCAGACCAACTAGATATTTCCATGCTTTACATCCTTGAGTCTGCTTTCAGTATGCTGCTCTCTACCACTTAAAAACACGTTTGCTAGCTTCTAGTCTTCGGAGGAAGCAGAAAGAAGGAAGATGCTCTTGGTCTGAAGAGAAAGGGCAAAGCTCGCAAACATCATAGCTGTGTGTTTGTAGGTGCATTTAAAACACACTAATCAGGTTAGATTTTCAACAGGCCTCAGGTTTGCCTCATTCCTATGTCTTCAGTCTAGGCTGTTCATTCTTTTAGTGGCAGCTTTTGTTAGCCACGTGGTGCCTAGAGTGGGGATGTCAGTAATGGGGATAAGTCAGTAATACGATTTTTATTATACTAGAAGATGATTTTAACTTTGTCAATAATTTTGAGAATGTCACTACCAAATGCATCAAATTCATCTGGACAAATTCTATCTTTCTGTGGTATTCTGTTTGAGACACATAACAGAAGAAAATCTGTGTAAGCTGTTCTTTATTAAGGGTCCTTTACAAGAGTGGGAAAGTACCAAAAATACTACAGCCTGTTGATATGATGCTGGAAGAGAAATGCCAGCTGCAAGCTCAGCAGAGAGGAAACTGCATATCCTCTCCAGGTCCTTCCTATGTTCCTGTGGGTTGTGTTGTGATACAAGAGAGTTAAAATGAAGCTGCCTATGAACTGGGCAGCTCTCTGCTGAAAGTAGCTTTTGGGCAGTTTTTAGAGCTCTTTTCCTTCAAGTTTCTCAAATAACTTCATTTGACTCCATGGTCAGGAACACCAGCAATTGCCAAGACGGAGACAGAGAGAAAAGAAAGGAATAAAAGAGGAAAATCCAGAAAAAGTAGACTGAAAATAAGAGTAGTTGTCATCCACAGAAGCCCCAACCCCTTTAATGGCAATAGAGTCATTGCAAAAGGGTCATAGTAGCTGCGCTGCCCAAGGGAGCATTGCAATGGGGAGCAACACTGCTTCTTCTTGTGGCGGGTATGCAAGGACGTCCTCAAAACAGACAATCATTTCATATGATGTTAAATGTCAGCTTAGAAAAAAATGCCCAGAGAACTTTATTTATTAGTAAAATGTCCTTCCCCAATACAGTTTGGCTGCCTGTGTCCCTTTCTGGCATGTTACCAAGTTGCTGTGAAGACCACATCTTCCTCTTCCCAGTGGAGAGGGCAAAAAACCTGCAGTGCCTCCTTGCTCCTCCCTGTGCCTGTGCTGTGCTGTGCTGTGCTGTGCTGCACAGAGCAATTTAGCCATGCTGCCTGGCGGGTGCCAAGTGCTGAGGTACTGAATATTCAGTCTAAACTTTGTGCCTTAAAGCAAGGTGAGAAATCATAAGAAGGAAGACTCTTTGCTTTCTCTGCCTCTCTTTTGTGCTGTATTTTTCAGATGGCTCAGTTGTGCCAAAAGGTACAAGTTGTCTTTGAAACAGATTTTAAGTGTAAACGTGACATTTCCTCCACTAATCACACTTTCTTCAGGTGAAAGATTATAGAGTTGTCTGACTAGCTCAGCCCTGGATTTTTGCTTGTGTAGTTACTCCAGAAAGAATTATATCTGTGGTGGTGTTTTATAATCTCTGCTCTTCTTTGCGCTAAGAGCTCAACTCATTTAGCATCTCTTTTTGAATGTGAAAATGTTCTAAGGGGTGAAAGATCACTGATTTATATGTAATACCCAGCATCCTTCTACCCTGTCCCCATTTTACTTTGAGTCAGTGTTGTAGCAGATACGTCAGTGCAGTGAAACCATCATATTTTTTCCCAAAACATTAAAAAAAATGCTAATTTCATGCTTGCTAATTCTGAAGCACAGGACAACTTTAATGAAAATATAATGACAAAATAATGCTAGTGAAGGTGCTATTTAATTGTACTAAATGAATATTTAATTATTCATATTTTTATTCTTGAAAATCTATGTACATGCATGTTCTTTTCCGTTGTCAAAAGGAAGCCACTCAGTGTCTCCAACCATATGGATTTCATATTCCATTCAAAGCAACCCAGTCCTATATGGTAATGACTCAACACCTTACTGAAGCCAGTTAGCAGGTTTGTAGATCATTACGCAAAGCATCTCATCGCTAAGTTTCATAACAGTCCTACTTAGATTATCTCACATTCCCCATATAACGATTTGTTAAAGGCAGCCATGCCTTCTATCAGGAAAGGAGTGACTCACAGTTATTATGGGAATATTCATGGGACAGCTTTGCTTTCTCTTGAACCCCCACACCCTCCTTCTACCCAACCTTACATCTTAATTTCTGAAAGCCAAACAGTCAGCTTGGGCTGCTGTCTCACACTACATAGGAGTAGTTAAAGGCAGTGAAATGCTGCGAGATCTCATAAATACGAATTCTAGAAAGAGAGATATGTTACATGTGCCAGAAAAGAGAACTTTGCTTGCCTAGAATGGAATCCATGCTACAGCAGTGACATTACACTGGACTCTGTGCACCACATAAGGTCTGCTTGGACCATTGACCTCAAGCTTAAGTGGTGACAATTGCACTACTGTGAAGCTGAACACTGAGAACTGTTTTGCTTACTTCTTTTCATGCCCTCTTGTACACATTCATTCATTTCCTAACTGAATGGTGTATCATCTTTTTTAAGAAGATCTGGCTGGCTGGTTCTGCTGATCAGTTTTACAAATGCTGCCACTCAGGGAGCCATCACTCTTCTTTTGTTGAGTGCCAGCTAAATCCTCAGTTGGCCTACAGAGATGTCATTCCATTGCTTTCAGTGGGAATAGGTCAAGAGATGGAGTCAGCAGCACTTTGGGACAGCCAGACAAGGCTTTTCTTCCTTCCCTGATTTCTAAATCTCATTTTGAACATAACACATAATAACATGCATTTTTAAAATATGAACTTAAAAAAGACATCTGTGCTCCAGTGGGTTCGCTTATGTGGGTTCACTGAATTATCAATTTGTGCTTTCAGCCTCTGATTTCACAGACAGTTCTCTTGGCCACTTAAGTCTTGGCTTATGCTGTTGTCACCCTCTCTGCTATGGCATGGTTACTGATACGGTCATTGAGTGAATCAGATCGGGAAACCTAAGCTTTTTTCGTATTGTTTTATACTTAGTTATTTTTCAACCAGAACGGCTTCCAGATGGTCTTTACCACACATGCAGCCCCTCAGACCAGTGTGCCGATACCACATGTAGGCAAATTTGAGAGGCAGGGAGGAGCACCTGCAGCCAGGATAGGAGAAGGATTTGTGCAAATAGACCTGCTGCTGAGTACCAAACCTCATTGACTAACCCAGGTGCTACAGATACACTCATCCAGTATTTGGGGAAAATAAAATATATATGTGCTTAGGCTGAAAAAAAAAAAAAAAAAGACTCTGATACAACACAGTATGGTTCTAATCATGGGCTTTGCAGATATATTCTGAGCCTTGTTCAGTTTCTTACATTGCTTTGCTCCATGAAGTCCATTCCCATGAAGTTTCTGATGTATTGTGGGATATGTAAAATCAGAATCAAGCTCTCTCAGATCC
The DNA here is from genome assembly GCA_013398735.1 of Nothocercus julius. Taxonomy (NCBI): domain Eukaryota; kingdom Metazoa; phylum Chordata; class Aves; order Tinamiformes; family Tinamidae; genus Nothocercus; species Nothocercus julius. The sequence goes on from VZSV01000039.1 coordinate 5,346,142, forward strand.
AAGAGACCAAGCTTGGCCTTGTCAGTATAGATGTGTTAGCAACATATGAGAGCTCTAATCCAGTTTAAAAATGCGTAGAAATGGTTTGACTGCTCTATAACCATCCTATGCAACCCAACCTTTGGATTAATGTTTCCACTTCTGTGGTGGATTTGTACTAGTGAAGGGTGACCTCATTTTAACGTTTCCTCATATGGATGCTAGAAAAATCCCAATATCATTGGTATCATGGTACTGAATTAAACCCTATATAGGAAAAATGTGTGGAGTGGGGACTGTGGATGTCTCTTTATTTCGCTACTTCATACTCCCCAGATGAGATGATCTTACTGTGTTGTTTAGACTGTCTTTCTGGGTCTTCCTCTTCTCATAGAGCCTACTGTGCAAAATGGCACAAGGATATTTAACGCCTACAGACTTTCCTCCATCATCTGCTTCTTTTTAAGGAACCATCTTGCCTTACTGAATCTATACATCCAGAGCCTGTGTTTGTTAAGCAGGCTCTGGAAGTGAGGTAGTGTTACTGGCTGGGGGAAAAATTTCATGCGTATGAGTTCAGCGGAGGGACTTGGCAGTTGCAGGTGATTCAGAAGGGAGCATGAGTACTGTTGCAAATATTTCCATGGTATTAATGCCAGAGCATGCTAATCCTAAGGTATATTTCAAAACACACCCTACTGCTTCTGCCTAACACCAGCCATCAAGGCTGTTATTGCAAGACCCAGGAAAAGCAGAGAGCAAAGGCTGCAGATCTCTGTGGTGTGATGTGCGGATGACACTTGGGCGAGGTGACTGTTCAGGTAGCAACCTGGAATAAGAAGGAGGAGCTTTATATCATAATGCAAACAAAAATCTACTAGCAGAGATGATAATGTGTCAAGTCATGCCATCAAATCGCTGTACCTTATGTATAATAACTACCATGCAATAAATACCATATCTGAGCTGATTTCCGTTACCTAGCTAGACTAATAATTGCTATATAGGTGCAACAACCTGTACTGATTTACATACAATGATTGGTGCAGTAGTCTCTGTGGCATGTATGAATCTTTCTGCTATGACTTAGCCAATCATGTCAAGTATTTGATCTTTTGTAGAGGAGAAAGGAGAGTATATTTTCTAAACACTGCTTAATGAATCTTCTTCAGTTCAGGAACAACAGACTGCACTACTTTTAAAATAGTACATGCCCCCATTAAGCCACTCTTCGTTACTGTACAGGCATAAGTTATAAATAGTTTATTTGCTCCTTGGCAACTTCATATTTCATGTAAGAACAAAAGAACATACATGCAATGGAACTTTTATAAGATCAACATTTAATACCTGACAAAGATTTAGTAAACATTGAGATTTTCCCCAAAGTGTTGATCTCATGAATCCAAGCACATTTGCTGAGGTTAAAAAAGTAGCCATTGCAGCAGTGGCTATGAATATATATATATATATATCCATACAATTATATACACGTTTTAGTACATGCACATGGCATTATCTTGTTGTGGAGTAATGGCCTCCCATTTTCTACTGTAAAAGGCATTGAGGATAAATAAAATGAAAGTCGGCCTCTTTCTCAGGGCTATCGTATATGTAGAGAAAAGGCACAATAAGTAGTCTCAACAAAGTGTGAGTGAGTATGAGAAAGTCATGATAACATGTACAAATACAAGGAGAATGTACAAATGTACGATGTACAACAGTGTACAAACAAGTGTACAAACAACAATTGTACAAAAAATATACAATGTACAAATACAAGGAAAACATAGAATCACAGAATCATAGAATGCTTAAGGTTGGAAGGGACCTCTAGAGATCATCTAGTCCAACCCCCCTGCACACACAGGGTCACCTACAGCACGTGGCTCAGGACTGCGTCCAAGCGGGTTTGGAAGATCTCCAGAGAAGGAGACTCCACAGCCTCCCTGGGCAACCTGTGCCAGGGCTCTGTCACCCTCATTGTCAAGAAAATTTTCCTTAAGTTCCTGTGGAACTTTTGGTGCTTCAGTCTGTGGCCGTTTCCTCCAGTCCTATCAGTGGCCACCACTGAGAAGAGGCCGCCCCATCCTCCTCACTGCCTCCCTTGAGGTCCTTATAGACACTGCTCAGGTCTCCTCTCAGCCTTCTCTTCTCCAGGCTGAACAGGCCCAGCTCTCTCAGCCTTTCCTCATAGGGCAGATGTTCCAGGCCCCTCATCAATCTTTCATCAATCAACATAATTTCTCAGATCTTTCAGAGCGCTATATCAAGGCTCCGTGAGATGGGCGCTTGATATGTTTCTATGTATTTTTATTATGAAATTAATTATCTGCTGTATGTCCTTGGGCATGTCATTTCCTCTCTACATTTCAGTGTCTCTTCTTGCAACAAGGAATAAAGTTAATTAGCTTCTGTGGAGAGAGGCCATTGTCCTCGTAGTTGTTGTCCTCCTCAGGGCCAACCGGCCTTGTAGTGTCTCAGATGTCGTCTAGACTCTGGGCTTCCTCAAATTGCCTTGGGTTACAGTGTTCTAAAGGCTTGTTTGAAGTATTGTTCTGATAGAAAAAAGAGACTTTGCCCTTCTCATTTTAAGTTCACCTGGGGTTGCAAGTGAACTCAGCTGAAATCAAAGGGTTAAGTTCTTGATATAAACTCAGAAAAGCATAAAAAACAAAGTCTCTGTTCAGTGCATAAAGGATATGAAGCTTTTTCTCCATTCCTTAGAGCTTTCCTGAGGCATCTCTCAGCCCTGAAGCAAAGGGGACAAGCAGCTGAGTGACATTCTCCCTATGGGATACTGTCTTTCAAAGTGGACTTTTCTGGGTTTTGTATTGGCTTTCGTCACTGAAAGGTAAACTCAGCCACACTTTGCTTTTTAACTGCTATATTTCAGGATTGGTTTATAATGCTAATGAAAGGATTGGTGACCTAAAAAGGTAAGTAACATCATTGCCGGAGGCTTTCTCTCCCCTCTCTGTCCATCCATCTCAGTTGTTCCCTTTCAAGAGTTTTTCCCTGGTTGCTTTATTTCATGGGAATGTCGGGTTAACAAGAGAGCTCTTTTGTCAAATATAGCGGTAATGGTTTGTGCTTCCTACCTGCTTGGTTTCCTGAACTGAGCTTTTTACTCTCATCTCATTTTAATGCAATGGAGTAAACAAATACATGATGTGTAGTTTTATGGGCACACAGCTGGAGCTACAGCGAGCTGTATTTTCTGCTCCTGTCACTTCTTGCATTTTAAGGACCGTTACATTATTTTATGATAAAGAATTGAAGAATGCTGCCACCTAGTTCATCCTCCCACTCCAAAACAAGACCAATTCTGCTTATGGAATTTCTAATAGACATTTGTATAACCAGCCGTTCAACATCTCTAGTGATGGGGACTCCATTGCATATTGTTCCAGGGCTTCAAAATCCTTATCGCTGTCAAGATTTTTTCTTGCTGTCTAACTTACTATATGTACCCTGCTGCAATTTGAACTCATTAGTTTCTTCTCCTGCTCCTTGTGAATTCTGATGAACTGCATTATTACCTAATTCTCTGCAGCAGCATTATATGTATTTGAAGGGTGCTTTCATGCTGTCTCTCCTTTAGGTGGGGACTGTTTTCTTTCAGTCTTTCTTCATAATTCATGTTATCCAGCCATCCGCTCCTTTTCATTGCTCCCCACTGGTGTGCCTTGAGATGCTTCATATCTTTCTTGAGGTATGAAGCCCAAGGTTGGAAAGCGTACTTTAGCTCAGCTAATTGCCATGATGAGTGGAGTGAAAAAATGTCACTCCGGCTCTACTCCTGCAGTTCATCACAGAATGGGATTTGCTTATTTTAGAGCAGCACAACATCTCTGATTCACCTTCAGCCTGTTAGTTTGTGTGGTCCCTAAATGCTTTCTGTTTAACTCCTATCCACCCAGTTATTTGGCATCCTCTGTTTGTGAAGCTGATTATTCCTGAAATTCCTGCAATTCTTGCACTTGTCCTAGTAGAACAGATTTTTTGACTTTTCCAGTTTGTCAGGATTATTCTAATCCTATCCTCAGTTACACTTACCATCTTACCCAGCTTAGTGTAGTTTGCCAGTGAACAAATACACTTCTGCTGCCTCACTTATCCCATCAAAACAAAATATTCCGTTATATTGGGGCCAGGATGAAGGCCCTTACAAGAAGCATTCTTCTGATTTGGTTATGAACTACTGACAACTGCTTGCAGAAGCAACAAATTATTGGCAGCTGCTTCAGCCATTTGGGACATCATGTTTTAGCAATTGCAAATCAGCCACCAGTTTTGCTCTTTTACCTTCATGCAGCTCCTTTAGTGGGTCGAATTTCAAGACGAAACATTCAGGAAAACAGATTTTGTGCTATCTCATTTTATGGATTTGGATTGAGTATTTTTCTTCTTCTTCCCCCCAGGTCTTATAATTATATCTTTGAAAACACTTGAATTTTGCCTAACATTTTCCATTATTGACTGAAACTGCTTGGAACTGCCAGTGGATCCACATTTTCTGAATGTTGATACTAGACTATTTTTTCCTTATCTAGTTTAAGAGTGCCAAGATACATGCAATACACACACACACTCCTAGACATGCACCTGCCATCCTCAGTGTGTTCTTGTTCTTTATTGATCTGCAAGACTATTACCCTTTTGCAGAGGGTAATTAGATACCTTTGGCCAGATTTGCTCTTGACACTTCCGTGTTTTGTGTTTTTTGTCTTTTTTATTTCCTCTGTGTGCTTACAAGTGGTTTGATTAGAAATGCCAGAGTCTTTCTGGGAATTTAAGGTAAAAACAAGTGGTCTATAGCTCCCCTGGCTTCCTACTTTTTTCTTTTTTTTTTTTCCAAAAATAAGCATTATGTTAGCCTTTTGTGAACATTTGCTACCTTGCTTGTCCTCCATGAACTCTCAAAGATAGCTGCTCTGAGATTTCTTCCCCTGGTTTTAAAGTATCTTAGGGCAAAGTTCATCAGTCTTGGACATTTTGAAAACATTTGGTTTACTGTAGTGCTTACTGTGTGTTCACTGTTCAAGGTTGAGATCTTCCTTATCAAGGCTGATACCTTCTCTGCTGATACTAATTCCTACTAGCCGGAGGATTGGTCAGCCTATTTTAGCGAAGTCTTAGCAAAAAATGGTATTTTGATACTCCTACTGTAATATAGCAAAATCTGTCTTTCCTTTTTCAAGTAGCAGAACTATATTTTCATTGTACTTCCAGAATGAATTCTTATTATTCTTTATGTCAGTTGCACTTCTTTTTGTGCCATGATCTTTCAGACTTCATGCCAAATGGTGAAGTTATTTTATCATGTGATGCTCCTGTCATCTTAGCTTAAGTGGTATTCAGTATACATATATCCTATCACATTCATAATTTTCCTTTACATTTATTTTTTCATAAAGAATAGACATAACATTGATAATACAGATGCTAGGCATGACACTTTGAGTTTCCCAAGCTAATGCCAACTTTGACAGCAGTAAAAGTTCTGGTCAGTGCAGCTGGTTGCTATATGTTGTCATCATTTGAATAGTTTTGATGGAGCTGTGACATTTCTCCTATCTTTATATTCAAAACAACCAGATAAACCTCATCAGGAAGACACAGGTCTTTGTCTTGTATTACTGTGCATCCATGTAAATGGGATCCAGCAAGAGAAATTTAAAAGGGAGACAGACTTTTCCTGGGTTAATAGCAATTTAATCTGCTGGCCAGTAGCTGTCCTTACTTGGAGGACTTTTTCTGAGTTGTCTTCCCCAGGCAGCAACTGTCAGAAAAGCAATAAGAACAGGTTTCTTGTGACTGTCTGTGTGGAACCAAATACCCTCAGGGAGGGAAAGTGGGGAATTTCTGTATGTCCAAAACAAATACGGTTAGCCAGATTAAGGCTCATAAAACCTGACAATTCTGAGAGAAAAATAATGTATGGAGTGGAAAGAGATAGTAAACAACACTTGATTGTGTGAGTGGCTGCAGAATTTCTATTAGGATTAACAGATACTGTAAGCTGGCCTGTTGAGAGCCCCCCTGTATCTACACACACATGCACATATGAATGTTTTTAAGTTGCCTTCCTGTGCTATAGGCTGCCCAGGGGCAAGTACTCTTAATGTGTTGCTTTCATACAGAAACAGCAGGTGAGTTCTTCTAACCTGTGCTCTCAACTTGCAAGTCCCTGCTTTCTTCTGAGCTCCTGTTAACTCATCTCATCCTGCTCTTTTCCCTTCTCCCTTTCCTATTTTTTCCTTATTTGATGTTAGTTTGTCACTTACCAAACATGAAGTGGCCGTTCTTATATTGGCTCAGCACTTTTCCCTCTGTAGTCTCTTGTATATGAGGTGACTTACTATTTCATGCCATATCCTCTTTTGCTTCCAGGGCAGCGGTACAATTTGCAGGAAAAACAAAAAGGGTAACTCAAAGTCTGTGTGCATAGGAAAGTATCTTAAAAAAAAAAAGGGAACTCAAAGGGTTGTGCCTGCACTTATTCAAGTCCTCCCAGTAAAACATAAACTTGTACCTAGCTCCTGTATGTTGTGAATATTATACCATTAATCTTAGTGATGAAATCTACACAAGTATAAAAAGCACCAGTCAGTCCTTCCCATGCAGTTGCGTGTCAGCTAACTTTGTAGACCCTGAAGTCTGCTAATGTGCAAGGAAAATGCTTCTGAACCTCCTGTCACTCCCATGCTCATTTATTAGGAGAATGAATTGTTTTAAATTCTCTTAAAATTCCCTTTTTACTCCATTATGAAAGGTGTTTTAATTTGACAGCAATGTTATTTTTAGTAATACTTTTTGTAGCCTTTAGTATGAACATGTAGTAGGGGGAAAAAAAACTGCTAAATATTTATACCTCTTTTCTTTGATCCTTCACTCAGAAGGACTGAAAACATATCACATTTCACATTTTTACTATAAATTTTTTAGATAGTATTTGAAAGAGTCCAAATTCGCCTCTCGTGTTGGATTTGTTCAGATTACTGAGATAGGTTGTCTTTCTTACAGCTTCTAGATTGCATTTCAGTTGTCAGTCATTGGAACTTTTGAGAGACACTGTTGCAACTAATGACCAGTGATGGTCATTAGGTAATTAATATTGTTGTTTGATAGATACAAGACCAAACCCTCTTATTTGCCTGCTGCAGTTCAGGAGGAGGTAAATGCAGTGTTTCTGTAGACAAGAGCATGACATTTCTCCAAAACTGATGCATCTTTCAAAGTTACACGTAGCAAAGAGGTTGTGTTCCTGATCCACCTCAGTACAAGCCAATTGCACTGGAAGGGCACGTAGGGTGTCTTGTCTAAGCCATGAAGTTCTACCAGAAATTCGTGACACCTAATGTTGCTCCAGCTCCCTCGTACTCCCTTTAAATTATCTGGTATTTAAGAGGTCCAGAGAAATGTAGAAAAGATCCAGAGTTGGTTGGTTGTGTTTTTTCTCATTTAAAATGTAAAGCTTCTTGTGAAAATTTGGTCTTATTTGTTGGCTAGCAGTCAAAGTATTGTTGCTGCCAGAACTTTCAGGTACAGGTATGCTTCTGTTCTCTTCAGTATGCTGTGGTTCCTCATGGACCATGTCAGCCAAGTTGGTTTTCTAGAGAGGGAAGCTGATGCGCTATGGAGATTTTTGTCCTTGGCATCTCATGGGTTTCCATGGGTTCTAAACTACAGAAGGAAAGAAAAATCAAGGAGGTTGAAGATAAATTCCCAAGAGGCACAACACCAAAAACTCATTATATGGCGTTTTTTGTTTGCTGACTTGGCAAATATTTAAGCCCATAATCAATTTTTAAACACAACGTAACAAAAAAAAATGTTGCCTCTAGTAATCCTTAACATTTTGGGGGGGTGAAAATGTGATTAGACATTGAACACCATTTTAAATTGAATATTTTTAGTCAAACCTCAGAAAAGTGAAGCTAAATAAAACTCTGAGCTACACACAGAAACAGGTATTCTGCCTTGTGTGGTGCTGAGACCATCACTTTTTCTTTCGCACTTTCTCATCCAATTATTTTTCTATATTTAGCACCTAATTAGGTTTCCCACATATTTTACCAAATAACCTTTTCCTGTAGTAGGAAACCAAATTCAATATACCAAATAACCTTTCACTTCAGTAGTTGGTAGTTATTTCAGTGGATTTTGAACATGTGTATTTATGTTGGAAGGTTTGCTTTGTCCAGTCTTTATTCCACCTGGACAATCCTTATATCTATCATAGTGAGAACCCTGAAGGAAAAGTACATTCTTGTATTATATTCTGAGCCTTGCAGGCTTGCACACATTCTGATCTCTGTGTACATGCCCCCTGCAAGACATTCTTTTAATCCTGAAAGCCTCAGTCTCAGTAAGTTTAGAGGCTCTTCCTATTAAAAGTGCATAATGTTGCAACTGTCAGGCATGAGGAGTGCTCCAGGGTCAACATGCTGACAACAAGGCAACACAAGTCTCAAAGATACTCAGCCTCTAGCCTAGTCTTGAATCTTCCCAGATTTAGATCACAACTTTGAACAAGTTGAGTGGTGAGCCCTCAGGAATTGAGGTGGAACGGTGTGATTTGAGAGGGCAAAGGTTGTCTTACAAGATATTTCTCATCCCTGTCCATGTCTGAATCCATGTGGAATGGATTCCTAAATATTGGCATATCAGATATGATTGGAATTTTTCATCTTTTTAGCCAAAGGGAGGAAGTCTGGAGAAGACTGAGCAGTCAGCGCTGATGCTGGACCCTGTCCTCTTGAGAACTGGTTCTATACCTGCTTTAGGATGGTTTAGAATGGCTGCTTCTTCAAGTAATCAATGGGCTGTTGTATAAAAAAAAAAAAAAATCTTGACTTCAGCAAAGCTTTTGACACCATCCCTTGCAGCATCGTCTTGGGCAAGCTCTGGACGTGTAGGTTAGATGAGTGGATGGTGGATTGAGAACTGGCTGGATGACAGAGCTCAGAAGGTTGTGATCAGGGGCGCAGAGTCTACTTGGAGGCCTGTAGTTAGCGGTGTCCCCCAGGGGTCAGTCCTTGGTCCAGTCCAGTTCGATTTATTCATCAATGACCTGGATGAAGGCACAGAGTGCTCCCTCAGCAAGTTCACTGATGATACCAAACTGGGAGGAGTAGCTGACAGCCCAGAGGGCTGCGCTGCCATCCGGAGGGACTGGGACAGACTGGACAAGTGGGCGGTGAGAAACTGCGTGAAGTTCAACAAGGGCAAGTGGAAGGTCCTGCACCTGGGGAGGAATAACTCCATGCATCTGTACAGGCTGGGGACTGACCTTCTGGAGAGCAGCTCTGCAGAGAGGGACCTGGGCGTCATGGTGGGTGACAAGCTGACCACGAGGCAGCAGTGCCCTCGTGGCCAAGATCCTGGGGTGCATTAAGAAGAGCATCTCCAGGAGGTCGAGGGAGGGGATCCTGCCTGGTGAGGCCACACCTGGAGTCCTGTGTCCAGTTCTGGGCTCCCCAGTACAAGAGGGATGTGGAGCTGCTGGAGAGAGTCCAGCGCAGGGCTACGAGGATGATCTGGGGCCTGGAGCATCTGCCCTGTGAGGAAAGGCTGAGAGAACTGGGCCTGTTCAGCCTGGAGAAGAGAAGGCTGAGAGGAGACCTGAGCAGTGTCTATCAGTACCTCAAAGGAGGCGGCGAGGAGGATGGGGCGGCCTCTTCTCAGTGCTAGCCAGCAATAGGACTAGAGGAAATGGCCACAAACTGAAGCACCAAAAGTTCCACAGGAACTTAAGGAGAATTTTCTTGACAATGAGGGTGACAGAGCCCTGGAAGAGGCTGCCCAGAGAGGTTGTGGAGTCTCCTTCTCTGGAGATCTTCCAAACCTGCTTGGCCGCAGTCCTGAGCCACGTGCTGTAGGTGACCCTGCGTGTGCAGGGGGGTTGGACCAGATGATCTCTAGAGGTTCCTTCCAACCTTAATGACTCTGTGAAAACAAGCAAACAAAAAGACCAAATCTCAAGTCTGCAATTTTATTTTGACTTTCTATGATAGCAGAGGTCTGTATCACAGTTCTTAATCCTGTGGGGACTTCAGATTTTCTTTTGGTATGGTGGATAATGATATTTTACTCCTTATTCTTCACAATAATGATATTTCATTATTACTTGAATGTAATAGATTGCAGTGCTTTTGATTCTGTGAATTTTAAGAGCTCTTTAACAGAAAGTACTTGAATCTGAGACGTGTTGACTGTGTTGTTGGCTGGTTCCGTAGGTGACTGTGTTAGTGCACAAGAGAAATACTCTTTTGTGTGTGTGTGTTTGTGTGTGTGTGTAGCTTGATTTGTGTTCCTTCTGCTTCTGTAGCTAGTGGAAAAAAATAGACTGAATAGGTTGAGAGAGAATAGGTTAGCTAATCCTTTGTGACTTCACCTACCACCCAAGCGACTTTATCCTCTGAGTGATACTTAATCATGAAGTGATTTTTCGGTGTTTTACAGATATGCTTGTATTTTCTCTAGCATGTAAACAATTAGGTGATAGATTTAGGTTAAAAAGGAAAGTCATGGTCAGAACCTTCTAACCAATTTAGCATGTTCAGATAAAATACAATAGTTTATTTATGGCTACTTGAAAGTGTCACAGTAACTGAGAAACTAAAAAGTTTCAGAGCGCTGTCATTATTCATCTAGTTTTCATTTAACTATGAAGGTTATGAAGGCATCCCATACCTTCTCTTTATCTCTCTCAGTAACCTGACTCATAAAAGAATTTTGACTTTTTCATCTAAATGAAGAGAAAGGTTTTAAAAATAATAATATTAAAGAAAGAATGCAAAGTCCAAGGAAGTTCAGGGCTTCGTAATCAGATACAGATTTTGCCAAGGCTAATTAGAAAGGAGCAACAAGTCCATTACTATCTCAAGCCTGTAAATTAAATCTTTTCAGTCACTAAATCTATGTCAGTGAACATGCATCTCTTTTAATGAAAACTTAAAAAAAAAAAAAAATGGTCAAATGAGATTCACAGCCTCAACGTGGTTTTGCTGACCTCAACTGCCTCTGAAGCTGAACCATCCTTCTGCCAGGTAATGGCTGGAGAAGCGATGTCCTTTCTCTGCTTTCTGTGAGTTTGAAGCATATCTTTCTTCTGGCGCTGATCTAGTGCTTTTCACTAGCATCAAAATCACCTGAAACAAAAACATGTCCATTTTTTGAAATATGCTCTTGGATACAATGCCTTGTTCCAGAGAAATGGGGTATTAGCATTTGAAAGGACTCATGAGAACACATCTTTGGGTAAGGCCTTTGTTCAGAGAATTACTGCTATATTCTACATGCATATCACCACGGCAATTGAATTATTTGCCATTGACAATATAGTATATAGCACAAGCCTTTTACCATTTTCCATGATGCGGTTCCTAGCAAAGAGCACTATATGTCAATTTAAAATTTATAGTATGACATTTAGTAGTTGCGCCTGCTATAATAGTAGTGGATGTGGTTTGAAAGCATGAAGTGAAAAGGAAAAGGTAATTATCCCTTCGCTATAGTGTTAGATGCTGAGGTCTTTGCTGTCTGTTTAAGACAGGAATGTGAAGAAGCAAGAATAAAGTGAATGGAAAGAGAAGCTTTGGCGGGGTAGATTGTTCAAAGAGAGTGCTTAGCTGAATGAAAGGGCTGTTTTCCTTCAAGCACTGGCACCAAGATCTACCAAGCATTGTAGAGATCTCCATACCTGTAGATTTTCCATTTCAGGTGACTTTCTTGTTTTTGTGGGAAGTTGGTAGGGTCTATTGCATGCTATGCATACTCAGAGCATGATCTGTTTTCTCATATAATGGTCATTACATACTGTGTGAAGGTTTATGTGGGATAAGTATGTGACGAATCTTTGGGATATAGGATACAAACTGCTCTGGCAGGAATTGGAAGACCTCAGAAGAATCTCATTGACACAGAAAAGAATCTTGAATACTTGTGTTACTCTGTATTTGTAGATCTTTCGTTATAAATAGTATTGCTTAGGAAGGAGGGAAACATAGAAATGATGGTGAGTAGCACTGCTTAGTAAGTTGCTTAGAAGAGGGGGTACTCTTTTTTGCTCATTGGTGCAATAGGAAAGTATTGTCTCTACTCTTCTGTTCCTCAAAGTAAATACGACTTTCTAGAAAAATACCAAAGTCTATATAACCTTCAAGCAGATAAGAGTAGTAGTAACCTCCATAGAGAAGTCCCTAGGCTTTAGGACAGATGGAAAGCAGAACACAGGTAAAAAGATTTTTTTTTTTCCAATCACCATTGCCCTTCTATCTCCGTCTTCAAGCTTTGAACACAGAACCTTTCATTCTTATTCTCAGCTACTATATACAGAAAATATAAACACCAATATTAGGCATTTATTCTTTAGGCAACATTCTGGGTATGAAATGATCCATGTCTTACTTCCATCTAACACAGAGACAAGCTACAGCGTCTATACTTTTAGATATTTTGGGGGTTGGTAGCATCTGGGATCAGCTTCCTACCCAATTTGTATTTAAAACATCCTTCGACAGACTTCTGTGTAGGGAAATCCAACGTTCAGGTATGAATTTATATTGCCTAACATGTCCTTTCATTCTAGCCTAGATTCCAGTGTGAGGTTGGTTTCATGTTTGTTTTATTAGACTAGTCAAAGCTTCAGGCCTTTCAGTTCCTTGCTGTGCTCAGATATTAGGCTGAAATATTGAAATATATACACTGACCTACAGGTTGGCTACATGCAGTGAATCTGACCTGGCAGTGAGTAGTTCTGGAGCGCAGAGGAGGTGGTGTGCCAATGCCTGAAAAGCTGTTTTCTCTCAGATGCACGTGAAGGAATATTAAGCATTGCTGCACTTCAATATTTATTCATTGACTGCATGCTCATTTCCTCCTGTGACACCAGAATGCATCATTATCTTTCTGCTCCTTTGATTTGCGCAGTGCCTTGCTGTATTCGCTGCGTTTTACTACCTGAAAGCTGCAGGCTGGTGCAGAGGGGATCATAACACTAAGGTCAGCTAAAGCTGAAAGAAAGAGGTTTTGCATGCAATTGTCTGGAGGGCAGTCTGGGTAAATAAAGTTAGTTCCCTGCACTCAGTGTTCAGTTTCCCCTTTGGTTTACCTGGTGAAACTACTGTTCCGGGTTTCAGCTTCGAATTTGCAACCGTTCAAGACAGAGAGCAACTGCTTCTGTATTGCTAGGCTGCAGTGTGACATGCAGGAGAGAGTTTCTTATGCAATAGCAAAGCCACCTTTAAGGTAGGCAAACCCTCTGTGGGTCATCACAGAAAAAAAGGAGAGCAAGAAAGGAAATTGCCCAGTATTATTTGCTTATAATGACTGTTTACAGCTGCAGCGGATGGCAGCAATGAACTATAGCCTTAGTATTTTCTCGGAGAGGGGGGGGCGGGCTGAGATGTTAGGGGGGAAAAAAATCAAGAAGCAGTTTTGACAATTTGCTTTGAAAAATTAGCTGACACTACTCTGGAAACAATGCTTAAGTTTTCTGAAGCTTAGCATGTGTCTTTTATTGGAATATCAGTAAAGCATTATACTTGTTCTCTCTAATTAGTAGCAAACTTGCAAATAATCCTAGTTAAAGCGGTGGGAGAGAAGTGTAGCATACCAGCCATATGAGTGATTTATTGCCAACAATGTATATTAATAGTTACATCATTACTTGTCTGTAATTAAAATCCCAACAAAAGCATTTAATGCTATCCCTGTTTTACTTCTCCCACACCAGTGCTTAACCTCAGATACGGCCAACAGAAGCAGCGTATGGAGCAGTCCAGTGCTGCTCCGGAAGGCTCCCTCACCTTTCCTAGTTGAAAGGCCTCCTAACAACAGTGGTTTTCCACAACGCCCACAAGAAAATGCAGAGTCATCTTCTGACCTACTTAATTAGCTGCCTCGTGAATGAACTTCCCCCTAGGATGGCGGGAGGGGGGAACATAAACACGTGGATCTAGAAGAATCATTGCCTTGAATTAACCATCACCAGTGAAAAAAAAATAATGCTGTAGCTGCCCTTACTACAGCTTAATACATTACGCAAACTTGTGTTTACATCACATAAAATTGTGGTAATGGGATTTCCACTGTGGATGTGTTCCCAGTGTATTCAAGACTTCAGGACCAGGCCTGTGCTTGCAACATTTCCAAAGAGGTTTTCAGCCAAAGCAGCTGGTGAATTTTTTTTGTTGCAGTGTGTTACTGTAACACCATAAAAAACTGCAGTACTAGCAGCTGTATGGTATTTGTCAGCCTGTTTTTGAAAATTGTTTCTGTTGAGCCCCAGGTAATTATCTCTCTTTTATGCAGCTTTGACAGTGTTGCATCAGACCAAACCCTTTGCTTCTCTCAGATCTGCCCTCCCAGCTGCTTTGCAGAGGTGGAGCAGAGCTGGCCAGCAACATCTCCACAGCTACATCTTCCCCTCTCTTCTTGAACATGCACTTTTCTACAATTTTCCTGTTCTCAGTGAAAGCACTTAACCTAGTTTCTAGCAATTAACTGTAGTCAGCTAACGTATTTTGAAATGCAGTTTGCCCTTTCTNTTTCTAGCAATTAACTGTAGTCAGCTAACGTATTTTGAAATGCAGTTTGCCCTTTCTCATACTAGTCAGATGTAATTTACTTTGTCTTCAAAGCAGACAAAAAAAAAAAAAAAAAGGGTTTCATTTGAAATAACCTTTTTGTTGTAAGCTGCCAGTGGGAGCAAGGCAGCTTTCCACCCAGGTTGGGGAGCACAAAGTTGATACAAGATAGCTTGACAGAGATGTAAACTGTCAGTGCCTTGTTTCTAGAAGGATATGACGTTTAGATGAGTATCTTGAGAGTTATCTGTGTTCATAAGCACATTTTAAATATACATACAGTCTCTGTTTTAATCAAATAGTTATAATAAGCCTGATTTCTAACACAATACAATTTCCAGGAGAGGGATGACCTGGAGCTTACTGAATACCTTTGTGAGTCATTAAATGCACAGTTCTGCTAGTCTGGGATATCCTTCTGTCTAGTACTTCATCTCCAGCTTCTCTTTTCTTTTCCTCTCAGATTTTTCTGCTTTCACTGAAGTGAGTAAGTTACCTTTGAAACTAGAAACTGTGTGGGCTCCATCTAAAACTAAAAATAAAAAGCTTACTACAACTGCCAAGTATTTAAATGCAGTAATATAAGTACTGCAGTTGTAGAAATTTCTCTTTCTTACAGGAGCTATATTCCAGCATATTTTTTGATGAAGATCAAGACAGCAAGTCTGTCAAATGCCCTTCTTTCTCCTTCACAAAGATTTTATGTTCAGCTTATTGTTTTGCTCCTTGTTTTACGTTAACCATTCTTCTTTGGCTTACTGAACAACTCTTGCTTTTTTCTTTTCCATCACTTTGTTGATATTAGTGTTTCACTCATCACACCCTGCTTCACTATTCCTCCTTCCATTTGACTTTTGCCTTTTCCTTTACACAGCAGGAGGCAAGGCGTGTCATGTCTCATCCTGTTTCTTCCCTATTTTGCTGGGCTTCCTCTGTGTTGCTGAGCCACCTTAATGGCACATGTGACATTTGCATCTCTGGTTATTTTTACAAGAATGTTCTATTAAGCAGCTCTGTGGGTTTTCAGGGCCCTGCCCCACTTCCCAGCACACTGGTGGAGAAGCAGGTTTCTTACCATCACCCCAAGGTGCATCCACAAATCTGTTTCAGGGTGCTGCACCTCAGCTGAGGGACACATCAACACCAGAAGAGCTGCGAAGAAGCTACCATGTCATTTTTTGGCTCAAATACGAATGTCAGCATCGTTCTGTCCTTTTCCCACAAATTGAGATGTCAGGTGCATTTTGTCTTAGTTTCTCCTTTCCAGTGACAGGAAAATAGTCACCTGAACTTGAGAAGTAAATGTTTTAATCTATTTTGTAGCAACATTTTCAGCAGAAGTCAAGTGTCTTCTCCAGGCTGGAGACTGGATGGAAAGGCTTGTAAGATGCCTCCCATTAGCTAACAGCGTTACTTTCTAGTGCTCAGAACTTATGGCGTGTTTTCCTTCTCTGTCAGCCCTGGTCCCCACTGGTCCTAGGGGCAGGTGTTTACAGTGCTCCCTAGAGACAGCCACCTTCGCACCAAACTGAGGAGTTGTGTGGTCAGCATGGTTCAGCTGTGCTAGCACAGCCCTCCTCGTGGGCTTGTGTGCCCTGCTAGGATGTTCACGCAGAGCTGTGCTCATGTGAAGTGAACTTGTACTGAGCTCGTTGGTGGTATCTACACAGCCTTGCCCTTTCACTCATATTTTTTTCCACATTGACTTCCTAGTAGAGAGTCAGTGACACAGAACTGGTCTGTGTCCTCTTATGAAAAGCATTTCAATCCAGCAGGCCCTGTAATTTCTATGAGCCGTTTTTGTTTCAGTGTCAGAATCTGGCAGAGAATGGAAAGAGAGAATGACCTTCAACAGAAACAAACTGTCGTATAAGATGAACTTTAGGAAAGCTCTCTGCTAAGACCGAAATTCAGTCCCTCCCCTCCAGACTATGTATTTTAGCATTTAGATGTTTTTCAGCCAACAAGAACAAAATTAGACAGCGAATAAAAAATGATCCAAAAGGTATTTGGCCTTATGTATTTGCATATGTAGGCAAGTGTATTTATAAGCCCTCTTTTGATTTATATTTTGTAGGACAAAGAAGGTCAGCCATTGCTACCGTATCACCTACCGTCACCCGGAAAGGACTTTAACTCAGGATGAGGTGCATGACATCCATCAAGCTATTGAAGCATCAGCAGTTCGAGAACTTGGGGTTGAGGGCAGATTCTGAAGCCCTAATGACAGTAGCTTTCTATTTCTTTCTTTTTTTCTCTTCTCCTTTTTTGGGAGGGGTGAGGTGACAAGGAAAGAGAGGGGTTTTGTGACTGAGCCTAGCACATGGAAACCAATTGATAAATGGGCAACAGTAGAACTTTCAGAGAATAAACTGGGAAATCATTGTCAAAGTGATGGCATCTTATTCTAAGAAGGGCAGGGAAAGCAATAATGTAAGATTTCCCGCCTGTTACAATAAGAAGTTCACTGCCTGGTGGTTCTCTGTGTTGTTAATTGGTCCCTGAGTTCCATTAAACTGTAAATAGTTGGCATTATTTCTGTGTTGACAGGATCTTCTGTCCGTGTAACAAGTGAAGCAAAACAGAAACACATCTTATCTCAGGGAAGAAAAGCTATATGATCCCTTTTTAATAAGAAATGGTGCATTTTGCTTCAAGAAGCCTAGGAAATGCACTTTGCAAAGTTTGGGTCTCATACCTTCAGAGCCTCCAAGTTTTGCTTTCTTCTGCTACGGAGAAGGAGGCAGCGTGGCTGTGGGCTGTCTTCAAATGCTGTGCTGTTGGATGTGTCTTTCCCGTTGGATCCTCTACTCCCGCAGAGCTGAAAAGCACCTTTGGCCGTGGCACGCTGAGCTGTGCACGTTCCCCATGTGAGGAACTTCCTTGTTTCAATTTTCCTGATAAAAGCTCCAGTGAAAGGTAAGTCTGGTCCCCTGTCATCGAAGGTTTGATGTCACAGGGGTAGGATGGTAGAAGAAAGAAACTCTACCTTACAGTGCCCTGAAATGCAGCAGCCTTGATCTCTCACTGCGTCTTGCTTTCTAGTAGCAGAGTCTGCTCAGAAACTTGACCTTTAAGGAAGGAATCCAAACTGCAAGGAGATCTTCTGCTGTTTCAGGCATCTATCACTTTACATGATGCTTGGCTTTTCCACTGCACATTATAATAAGTAAATCCTGGCAATGGTGTGATATTAGGTCCAGTAGAAATGTTAAAATGGTCTGATAAATTCTTGATGAGCCATAGCAGATCGTGATATGTAATGTAGGACCTGGTTTTGCTTGTAATGGTGTTTCATATAGTCTTGCAGGTCACATCTGGTTGCTGTGCAAGGAACATTCCCTCCTTCAGGGAAGAAGGCAGTAAAAGCAATGCAATAAACAGCATCTAACACTGATTTATACCATATCAAGAAACATCTGTGCAGCGAGCTTGTGCTCAACCATAAGAAGCCAGCTACTATTGCAGATGTGACAGAAGCAGAGAGCTCATTTTAATTTCATTACTCAACATATTTAGCTGTGTAAACAAATCCTAATCTAAATTGCTGTTGTGTTATCCAGATAACTTAATTATGAAAACAATATGCTAGACTGTCTACAAGGCAAACAGAATGGGTGCCATTTAATCAGCAGAAGAACCCGCTTCATTATTTTTAAACAAGGATCTACTAAAGCTCCTAAATACAGCGTAGCCCACTTCATGTTTCTCTGTCTCTCTTATCCTCTGTCTTTTTGGATTCAGAGTGTGGAGCATTGAAGAGGAGAAGTAGTCCCCTGCAATAGCACTCAGGACTAACTCTTCCAAGACAGGGCCTGATCCATACTACCATGCAGGGCAACAAATTACGTGGATGTTAATTGATGGCCTTGCATTTGGAAAGAGTACAAAAATATTCCTTCTATATAGAAGTTCTCCTGGGAAAACAGATCTTCTCTGGGGTAGAGTACATTGCAAAATTTCCCTTAATATTTATGAGGGAAATTCCTACTTTCTGCTCCCCAGATCCTTCAATTCTTCTCTAATTCTGTTCAGCCAGTCTTGCGGGGCAAAAAAAGTTTGGGGAAAGCAGGGAGGGGAAAATTGGGCAATGAGCCTTTGTGATTGCAGCAGTAATGTATGTCCTGTCATGGAAACTTGGGTGTTTCTAAATCAGCCAGCCTCAAACCACTAATATCAGCTGTATGTAACATGTCCAGCCATGTTCTGACTGAACTCTGGTGAGGGGAGGCTCTCTGCAACAGTCAGGTCTTGTTGGAGTGACATTATTCTTGGAAACCTAGAAATATTAACCTCTTGGGCTCCTGAAGTGGAAATGCAAAGCTTTCTCCAAAGCTGACCTAAAACCATGGAATCATCTCCTGAAGGAGATGTTTGCATAGCAGCAACTTTCAGACAGAAATACATACCAGTAAGAGAAGAAAGATGCAGCTTTTTCAGGAACAAGCTAGATTCAGTTATATGGTGTATTTTAAGTCCTATGAAATCAGATAGGTTGGCTTTGAGCATAGCATGAATACTTGAGTATGTTTAGATTAGATAAGTCTTTGTCAAATATATTCTAGGATTAATCTAACCTAAAAAACTCTTTTTTTTTTTTTTTTTTTTTTTTTTTTTTTTTTTTTTTTTTTTTGTCAAAGACTCCCCACTACTAGCAAAATAGACTTGGATCAAGAGGCAGTAGAGTAACATCTTAAATGACAATCTAAGGGTGAAAATAATCGTGATCTATTTTGCTACTGACCAGAGGCAGATGATGCTCTCAGTACCTCAGTGGCTGATCTGATCCCTAGAGGGAGTGCAGAAGGCTCCACTGAAGAGGGCCCCTGGTTTGGTCTTCAACTGACTCTGTCAAAGGCCCTTCACATTTTATTTGTCTTTTCTTAAGACGTACTTAGCATAAAATTGTAAGCTAGCTCAAGCCTAGGAACAACACAGTTGCCAAAGTTAACCTGCTGGTTTCTGCTGCCCTGCAATGTCAAATGAGCATCCCCTTAGCCTTACACTGTTCCACAACACAAAAAGCAGCATTCACTGTGAAAATGGATGTGCACTAGTTCCCAAATATGGCACAAATGAATGGGATAGGTTCCTAAATATCACTGATATCATGGCTTGTTGAAATATTGAGAGGAGTGGCATTTGAGTAATTAGTGTGTATTCTGTGCTTATTTTTGTGTGCCACTGGGTTTTATATTAGCATCCTTTAATAAAAGAGAAGATTAGTTATAACCAAAGAAGCAACAGCTCCCCATGAGAATTGGCTTTTTTTTTTTTTTTTTTTTTTTTTCCCTGATACAACTGTGTGTGCTGTTTTAATATTCTGGGTGCTGGAGATTGTTTGTAGTTTCTGTTGGCTTTCAGGTTTTGTCTGATTCCTGGAAGACTAAAGGTTTTGCTCTAACACCCAGCTTGGGTGTTAAAGCAAATTTACAGTGCACTGAGATTTTCCAGTTTTTGATAATGTGGTTAAAGGTGCTACAGTGGAAAACAGTTGTGAGTTACCTAAGCAGTAAATTGCCATATGTTTTACCCTTGAGACTTCAGTGGCCTCTGCCATCCATAAACTATCATTGCCACATACAGTCAAACAGCTGCACTAATCTGAAAACAGCCTTGAACCGGGAATCCAAAGTAGATTGCTAAGCCACTGTTGGGGTCATTTACCTTCCATTTAAAGTGATCATAATAGTCCTGGTGTTTCTGCAGATTGCTGGCCATGATCAGCGCTGAATACATCTGCTTCTTACTCTGTGCAGCTGCACTGATTGTCACCAGTTTGGAAAAGTCAGCCTCAGCCCTTAAATAATTTCATGTAGAGCTTAGCCTTTTGATTAAAATAAAAAAAAAA
Source organism: Nothocercus julius (assembly GCA_013398735.1). NCBI lineage: Eukaryota > Metazoa > Chordata > Aves > Tinamiformes > Tinamidae > Nothocercus > Nothocercus julius. Next base: position 5,366,569 of record VZSV01000039.1, read on the forward strand.
AAAGGTTGAGAAAAAAAAAAAGCTTTGTGTGTTTGTGTTTATCCACAGTGACTAACACATTTCAGTTATCCCAGGTAAAACCCAGGGCCTGGACAAGGCCCTTTGGTGTTCCATTGAAATCGACTGAGGGAGTCTCACTTCTGAAAGCATAATTAAGTCAATCTTATTGAGATCATATTTTGGTAAAATCAAAGAACCTCTTCTTCACAGTGAGTTGGCTGCAGGTTGGTGGGTGCTCATTATGCCACGGTGAGAAAGCACTTTCAGCAGTAAAGGACAGTGTCATCCATAAGCATAGAGATAAGTAGTTTTATGGACATGAGAAGTTCTGCTGAATTCAGTGTGAGCATATGAAATGGTTGTCCTGGAGGCTTGTTTCTTGATACCACTGAACTAATTTTCCATCAGAATTATTGCCATTTGGGAGAGAAAATTTTTATTTCTGCTTCATTTTGACTCTGAAATAAGTAGTTGCATTTTTAAAGCTCAAACCTTTGTACAGATATTTGCTGCTGTGCATCTTTCCTAGAAGAAATCTCCTTGTGTAAAATGAATTTGCTCTCTGCATATCCCAAGCCATTTTGATTTATTACTCAAATCCTGATCAAATTTTAAGAATGTGAGTGTTGTCTCCAAATGGCTTCCAGAATTGAAGAGATGTTATGAGGGCTGAACAAATCTGCGGGACACACAGGTAACTAACCTATGACACTTGATATCTGCTTATAAACATGACTGCATCTGAATTTGAAGCCCAGTATCTCAGAAGAGAAGACTGCAGTTCAACACAGTGCAGGCATATGCAGGGTGAAGGCATTGGCTTCTCCAAATCTGTTTGTTTTATAAGGTTTGATCATCATTAACATCTGATGCAATCACATGTTTGGCAGTTTCCATGCTTTTGTGCTTTTGTCAGATGGCCTCTGTTATGCTATTTGTGCCCGCTGCTAACCAAGTAGAGCCTGTTTTAGTCTGCCTTTCATACTTTGAAAACTGTGTCAGAAATCATTTCTGCTGTGACCTAGCTTTCTCATTTTAGTTTTGCTTGCCTTCTCTTGCAGATCTTGCTCGTTCAGGTTTAGTGTAACGCTGGTGAAGGAACTATGTCAGGCTGTAGGCTGGCAGATTTTAATAGACCATGGCCTAAAGCTCGTGCTCCCACACCATCTTATTGGCAAGGTCTCTCTGTGCTTGCCCTCTGGAAGGAGGTGATTAACACACAGCGTGGGGATTTCTGCCTCTGCCTGCTCAGTAATTTGCTGGGCAGCTCTGCCGTCGTCTAGAGCAGCTGCCAGTGAAATGGGCAGTAGCTTGTGCTCTTCTTATTTCAACGTCTGCAGCTTTACATGTATCACGGCACAATACAGAAGCACTGTATCGGTGTTTGCTGCATCTAAACATCATTTAGATACATCTGGTAATTTGGAGCCTGTGCAGTCATTTCTAAGTAAAATCACTGTGTGCTCATCGTTATTACCATCTTCACCTACAGCTGTCAAAATCTGATGCACATTGAAACCCAGGGTCAGGATTTAAATTTTTTTAGGCTCAAACAGATAACCATAACTATTTGTCTGATTTTTGTATTACTCCTGTTTGTTCATGTCTCTGCATGTTTGAAAGTCCCACCAGGCATCTTTCCAAATATTTAGTAATTTAAAATATTTTTGAAATGTGCCACTCAGTTATTGTAGTGACACGTGTGTCATTTTGGGAGGGAGGAGCCGACTTTGCCAGAGATCACATAGTAGCTGAGCATCCAGTGAGCGGTAGAAGATGAGTCCTGATGTCCTGGGGTTGAGCCCTGCATTATCCTTTCTCCCAGTGTGCTACCAGGAGGCACAGGTGTGGGCTCCACTGCCTGCCTTTGCATGAGCACAGAGTAGAAATTAACATGCCTGGCCAGCCTTTTGGTCATCAGTTATTGTTATAACTGATGATTAATTTGGGGGATTATTGGTTCCCCCACCAAACTCTTGTTCAGTAGTGGCAGAGAAATGAATTGTTGTTCACAGCATTTTCACTGAAAGATCTCAGTGTAGGAAATGAACAAATTCATATGAGAATGGAAGCGTCTTTCTATGCAATCCATAGGTTGGTTTATGTTACAGATCAATAGAACATGCAAATTGACCTAGATATACTGCAGCTAAAGGTCCAACCTCATGTGCCCATTCTGAAACTGTATTTGCTGGGTGTTCAGCAGCTTGGCTAGTGCTTTCAGGGATCTGAGATCAGGATCAGAGACAGGACTATCTGGGATCACAACAGTTCTCCAGAATCATCTCTTTGGCATCTATGGGAAGGGCCCTTCCTGAGGCAATAGGAACTCTCATCACAAGTGGTGCCTTGCACAGCAAAACTGGAAGAGCCTATTTTTCTACAGATTTCTGTCCTGTGACAACAATACTGTCAGGCCTACCTCCTCAAACCCACCCTGAAATACAACCTTGCCTCTACAGCCCCCTAAATGCTGTTTCAGGTCTCTCTCAGACCCCAACCTTCACTTTTCCTCCCCCTTTACCCAGGTCTCACACTCATTGCCAGGGGCCTTGCCAGAGGCTCGCTTGGAGCGCTTTCACAACGCTGACCAGGGCAAACTGGATCAGCAACCCCCGTGCTTAAGCGGTAATGTTTCTGGGCGAACTTCACCTTTGGGCCTCTGTCCTCAGCACAGCGGCTGTTTTTCACAGAATTTGACGGAGCATCATGTCCTGGAGATTTATCACCCTCAAGTCCAGTGTGGGTAAAAGTGTATCAATGGGTTCAAAAGTCATCAAAGGTCACTGAGAGTGGCAAGACGGACACATTGTACAAACATTTGCTTCCTTAGAAAGATGAGACGTAAAAATAGCAGGATTATAACGAACGTTGTTGGCATAAATGTTTCATGATTGAAATTTAAGACAGAGACAGTATGTGAATAAGGACCAGATACCCAGCCCTTGTGTACTTCCATAGAATAAGTACAAAAGTGTTTTTTTCCCAGATAACTTCAGCAGCCTTCTTTATTTACAGTGTATTTGCAAGCTTCTGTGTTACTGCGCTGCATAGTCTGTGTCACTTTTCATTCATATCCACTCACTAGAAGCTGAAATATACAAATCCAGTTACAAAGGAAACAATTTCTTGTTGTTCCTGGTCATGATCGGTGGTCTTGCAACATTACCTCTTATTTTTAAACCAGGAGGGCAGCTCAGCATCTCTGAGGAGATCTTTAACACCTTGCCAAATTATGTTATTTCTGTGCTACACATGCATACATATGCAATGGTTTGGAGGGGCTGTGTAAACCTTAGTTCTGTGCTGTGGCTACAAAAGGAAAGTTGTCATTCCCCATGCTCTATGTGATTAGAGACTTTTCTCTCCCGCTGCTTTGCTCCGATACACAGAAAATCACCTTTTCCAAGAAAAATTCAATATTTTCTGATGCCTCCTGTTGTCTGAGAGCCAACAGCCTTCTGAGCACTCTCCCTTCAAAGAGCAATCGAATTCTATGCAGAAAACTCCTTTTCCCACTTGAGACGTTTTCCTTTCAGCCTGAAAGACTTTCTGGCATCTGTTTCTAGACTACTTTGGGACACCTGCTGCTGGTGACGATTCAGGTCTTTTTCTGCAGGAAGAAAGGTGACATATTAGGAAAAAAAAAACAGTTTTATCAAAGAAATTTGAACTACTTCAACACCTTGCCCTAATTAAAAAAAAATTCTAACCTCTTGAAAGTTGTTAATAAAAATCCGTTTTGATCTTTACTAGAGGGCAGACTTGTGCGATGGTCACGTTTCCACATCAGTACAGCTCTCGAGGTTCCAACAGAGGGCAACTTTGTTGCTGAAGACTTTCTGTTTTGCTTGGAATATTGCTTGCTAGTTTTCTGGCTTCCTTTCTCTTTGGTCACATCTCTGGAGATGCATATTCTCTGCATATTCGCTAATGCCTGCGATGATGCTTCACTGACTGCATTACTTGACTGTTCATATTGTTGGAATTGTTAAGCAACCTTAAGTGCTGCTGCAGAGTAGATGCTGTGGGAGTCGTGGCTTCAAAGGCATTCAGCTCTAAGGATGCCCTGCATGTTACCTGCTTACCCCTTTGTAATCTGGGCAATTTGTGCATGGAGCAGTGTGCCTTCCTCATCCAGCCGCTTTGCCGTGGCAGACAGACCTGCATCTCAGACTTTGTTCTGCAGGAGCAACAGAGACTTCTGGAGGGACATGAGCATGGGCATGGGTGTGCCAAGCTGAGCAAGCAGGAAGCCACACATCTGTGGGTGCACTGCTGTCCACATAGTTGGGTTGGGCTGCCCATGAGATCTGGAAGGAGATCCGTTTCAAGGCCAAGCATGATAGCACTTGGCTGGAACTAGAAGAAGAAATTCCTTCTTTGGATTCAGTGTATTTTTGATATTATGTGTCAATCACACCCTCAGAAGGAACCTAATTAAATGTCAAGAAGAGGCCCCTGCAGGGGACAGAGCTACAGATGGGACAGTGGCCTTTAACCTGCAGGGTCTATTGATTGCTACCACTGGTCTGTGAAGGAGAGCAGCAGGAGAAGACAATATCCAGGGAAAAAATGATGCCTCTCCTAGCAGTGTTCTTTAAATGGACACATGAGGAACAGGAAGAAAAGCAATACTGAAACTTCCCAGTGGTAAATGGATGTGAGCTGGCCCACCTGATAAGATCTGGCCTGCACTCACATGGCAACTGACTGTTACATGCTGCTGGGAAAGGGTGTTAGATGCTCCTGACGTAGGTGTGAATGGCAAAATGCATGACTGTCTCCCCCTGGCACCACATCCACGGTCCAGGCTGATTTTGAGCCAGATGAAAAGCCTCCTTGCAATCTTCTTGACCTGGAAAAAAAATCGAGCTGGAAGGACTCTGTGTTCTCTCAGTATAGACTATGCGGTCTGCTGTGGGCCTTGGTGATCTCTGTGGCCCTTCATAGCCTGGCATTGAACGGTTTTGTAAGCAGAGCCAACAGAGAGCCCCAGAGCCGCACACATGGGACCAGTGCAGAGGAAACTCTCTGGAAATGCAGACCCCGTAAATGGAGGAGGACTGGCTTATTATGAAGCCCCCTCACTTAGTGACAGACCTAAAAAGAGTATAAACTTGACTGTAAATGTGAGACTTCATGGTAATAGTGATGACAACCCTGAGCTTTCCTGTCGCACCTATTTATCTAAGGCTCTTGAAACATCTTTCAAATGAGGGTCAAAGAAGACACATTTTTCAGAGGCACAAACTGAAGACTAGAGAGGCTGAGGGTTTTGCCTGGTGCCACAGGTCAAGTGCGGGCATCCCAGAGCCACCTTCGATCTGGCACCAGAGCGCCTCTCCTAGGCGCCCTGTGCCCTCAGCAGTGCATGAGCAGGGTATCTCCGCGCTTCATCAAATTCTTGCAGAACTGCACAGGATTAGGCCCCTCTTTACTGCTCTGCTTCTGTGCATTGCTCTGACCTTTAATAAATGATGCTGGGTGCTTTCTCCCCCTGAATTTGCAAAATCAAGCCAGAAGCCTAACAATGCCTGAGAGTTTAAGGATGAAAACTGGGGGGGGTCACCAGAACTTTAATACCTTTAAATTTCACCATTCCTCCTTGACCCTCTTTCATTTTTAAAGCACAAGTTGAGTGAGGCTAAAGGGGAAGCTGGCAGCATAACTACAGAACCCATTTCCTCTACGGATGTGCATTCTACAGGGACCCGTACCTGTGATGTGAGTATCAAACCTTTACCAAGAGCTACAGAGCTGCTACCTGGGGCTTTGGCATGCCTGGTCTGCCAGATTTCTTGTTCTCACTAAGGAGCTCTTGGGCACCTTGGATCTGTTAGGAGGAGGGAAGTAAAATGCTTAACAGTAACGCTTCCCCCTCCAGGGGTGCAGCTCCAGATAAGACTGTGCAGACAACCACGGTGGCTCTCCTCACTCTGATCCTTCTCTGCACTGAGGCCAGTGCTCACTGCATACACTTGTGTCAAAGCTTCTTAACTGAGGAGCTTCTTTATAGGGTGCCACGAGAACTAAGACTCACATGGTGATGACTGAAATACATTTCCTCTTTGAAAGGCTGGCAGGAGTATTTGAAAGCAATTCATCGGGTTATCTAGTAGCATTTTGTTCTTCTCTCAGAAAGATTAGCATAGCTTGGCATTCCAGACACTTGAATACAAGATCATGTATTTAGGAGCTCCCAATGGATTTTTTTTTCTTCCATTAACTTATTCAGTTTCCCTCTGTACCCATGTACTGATATTACTCATATCCTGTGGTAAAGAGCTCAGTTTAACTAATCAGTATTAAAAAGAAAGAATCTTTAGGATTTTTACAAACCTGCCACCTGGCTTTGGCTGGTGTCCACAATTGCCCATACCAGGCTCTGCATGACCAGAGAGATACTGATAAAACCAGAAGATCTTGGCCAAACTGACTAGGAGATGTGGAAATACAGGTAGATGTGTTCAAATTAAAAATAACACACAACTTAGATAAGCAATGACTAAGAAAAGTGTGGTCTGTGAGATAAGCAGATCTTTGATGAATATGAACACCCTCCTACTCTCTTGAGCACAAGAGAGGAATTTTTAGTGTGACATGCAGGGATATAACAAGGGCTAATAGTGTAACAGTCAGGCTGAATGTAAGGTAAAACTTCCTGACAGTGAAGTATTTTATACTGTGGAATAGTTTCCCAAGGGAAAGGACAGGAACCCAACTGCTTGGTCCTTTTTAAAAACAGGTTGGACAGAGGATTAGGAAGTGAACTCCAGAGAACAAATTTTAATTGGGAGGAAGATGGAGCAGTGATTAACAGGTCCTTTCCATTTCTAGCTCCTATGATATCATATAATGAGTTTTGACTGGTTTTAAGCTCGGAGGATAAAATGCGGATAAAAAGCAAATATTAACAATAAGAATGAAGAGAAAACTGTAGGTTTATTTAATAGTCACGAAAAGTGTCAGATTAAGAGTTCCGTGGACTGACGGTGCTGTCCAAAAATAGCATTGCAAATAGGAAAGGGAAAATCCTTGGTAGTGGTTATGGTAATGACTTATTTTCCTAGACCTGCTTTAGTCCAGAAGGATCCAAGAGTGCATTTCAAGCTGTTCATGTGCATGTTCGCATTGATGTAATGTAAGAATTGCTTCAGTTGACACTCAAATGTACCAAACACTAGACTGAAACAACCTATTTTAATGGAGAGAAAAGCAACCTGGTGCAGTAGCTTAAGATGGGATATGATGAATAACTTCCATAACTGTAAGAGAGCTCTTTTTGATCTGGTAGAATTTCATTAACTGATTATCTAGGCATGAGTTTCTTTAGCAACTGGCTTTCTCTATGTCCTTGCTTTCAAGGCATGGGGATCTGTAATATTGACTGCGTTTCCCTGGTCCCTCAGAGTATGCCAGGGAAAGGTCTGTATAAGTAGAGTCACGCTCAGAAAGGCCTCTTTGAACTGGTTTCAATGATTTCCACAAGGTCACTCGGTGGATTATGGCGTTCTTCATCCTACCTCACCCTCACCTTTTGGCGTCTTTTTGAAGAGCGTTTCTTTCAACTGGTGTTTTTTTCTAGGCTGTTGGCTCTAGAAGTTGAGTTAATGTCAGAAAATCCTGCTCTGGACCTGATGCCTGGAAATGGTTGCTGCAGATAAAGTTTGGCGTTTCATGTAGTTTGTATCTCAGGTCCTGTGGGCCTTGACTTCCAGTCTGAACTCCTGGATGGAAACTCTGATTTAGTTAGCAAGGAGAACAAGCAAGCCCTATAGGAAAAGAATAGCCTGAAAATGAAAACAGCAAGGTCTGTATATGGGACTAGAAGAGCCAGTTCAGAAAAGCTGAAATATAATATTAACTGATTTTTTATGTTGCATTTTGAAGTGAAATTTATTTTTTTATCATTCATAGTAAGAAGGTCAATTCTTCCCCCCCCTTTTTTAAAGAAAATATTCATAAATGTAACAAAAAGAGCTAGGAATCGGCTAGAATATAGAGGTTACCGTATTTCTATGTTGTTTATCCATCAAGAAACTGGAGTTCCCTGGAAGACAGCCTTGGGGAATCACTTCAGGTGAAAGGGGAAGGAGAGGAGCTAGGTGAGAACCTGAATATTGAACACGTAGTCTTTATGAAATCATAGTACTGACTCACATGACATTAAAAATATTTGTTCTCATTAACATCTGCAAAGTTATATTTAATGCAATATTTGTTAGCCTCTCAATTTCTGTGACACTTTGTTAGTTAAGATGACAGACATTAAATCATGAAGTGTCATTGATTATTGAATAGCTGAGGTACTAGGTAGTTTGACTATGCCTGTTACAATTCACTGCACAGATTTATCAAATGTTCAGGTTTTTATACATGGTCACTACAGATGTTTTGGGTTTTATCTATCCAGCATAAAGCAGTCAAGAGTTTCCTCTGCATGTTTTTATTATTCATGAGGGCTTGTTGGAGCTAAAGTTTTCCCTTTATCCACCAGAAGTTCTAATATTTCAACAAAACAAAATACCCTTTCCAGCTTGGGCAAAGTGCTGCCATTCTCATGCCTCCAAAATATCAAAGTTCTGAATATTTATTTAGAAACAACTAGCATGATATTCCCATTTCAGATTGATAAGATATTCAGAGATGTTAGCACACCTCCTGCTTGCTTATGTACAGGTGAGGAGAAACCATTAGCCTGAAAGCCACTACAAACCTTCATGATCTGGGATTCCCAAGGCTTGTAGGCTCTTAGTTTAAGGCAGCTGAAAAAAATGATTTCACCAACAGCTTCGTTCATGTGAGTTGTCAAAATTACAAGTATCTCCTGATATGGCTCTTTTTTTTTTTTTTCCTGGATTTTCTTATGGAAAAAACCTCTCTCCAAAAATTTCCAATAGCCCTAGCACTTAGACTGTAGATTAGTATTTGACTTTTAGTAAGACACATATTCCTAGAATTATGGTTTCTGGGAACAGGAGTTTATTCCCTTTTCTTTTAGGCACATTTTGGAACCTTACCTTTCTTAAAATGTGAATGGAAAAGCTTTCTCGGGCAGGGAGTTCTTCATCAACTGCTGTTCTCTGATGTAAGAAACATTCAGTCTCCTCAGGCTGTCTTGTTTTGGGGAAGGGATGTTCTCTGGTAAGAGGCTGCAGGTCACTTCCCTGTGTTTTCTAGGTGGATGCTAGTAAGAGCAGCCAGGAAAAGGATGGGCAGGATCTCATCTGGAATCTAGCAACACAACCACAGTGAGCCAGAGGGCATTGCTTCCTATTTAAATGCTAAATTCATATTACACAAAAGGAGGGATGCAATTCCAACATCCAGCTGTAGTGCAGATCCTGACTAGCCAAGGATGTCTAAATACCGTGATAAGCAGTGTGATCTACTGAAGAGGGAGCTGGGGACTCTGGTTTCTATTTCCTGCAGTGACACTGACAAGTGAGGCCTTGAAGAAGCCGTTCACCTCAGTTTGCCAGTCTGTAAGACGGGTGTGATGTCACCCCTTTTCCTTAGCCACATGTTTTGAGACCTCCAGAGGTAGCAGATGGCATAAGCCTGCTGTATTAGCATGGGCATTTAACGAGATACCGCTTGCATTTTCTTCACGATGCGTCGCGATCGTGCAGGGACCAACGAGGGTAGCCTGTGCAATACAGCGAGACGGGCTGTCGGGAATCAGGTCCCCGAACTTCAGTTCGTCACCATAGCGACAGAATTGCTTAGTGCTGCAAGAAAAAAGAAAAGCGGTCCATCGTGCAACAGGTAACTTTTCATACCCAGACTGCACTTTCAGATCTCTCTGGTTTTCTGGCCTGGTCCTAGGCCCTTAGAGCGGGATTTGCAGGGGATCCTTGCAGCAATAGGAGGAAGTCCTCAGGGAGGGGGTTTTGCCACATCTGATGGGTAAAGTGAGAACTTCTTGGCATGGTTTACATTGAAGATATTAGCATCTTTAGTCAGGGCCTTACAAGTAGAAAGAGGGGCCCAATTTTGCCACACTGGGTCATGGTCAGATGCCTCTGCATGGAGGGAGAGCTAGAAACAGCAATACTTTGGCTGCCAAAGGCCCATTCAAATGTGCAGCAGTAACCAAGGAAACTTCATGCTAGAATCAGTTAAATGTGATGAATTTCTGAGTAATAACTGGCAGTTAAAGGGTCCTGGTAATCTGACTGCTGCTTTAGGGACAGGTGCTGCATATTCAACTTTTAGTCATAACCCTTCTGTACTAAAATTTGGAGACTATTCCTCTCCCTTAAATCCCTGCCATTTATTTAACTATCTGGGGTTCTCTTCTTTCTGAACTATCGATATACGTGTATATTTTTTCTCCTGGTAATCTCCTGTAGCCTGTGGAGTGTCAAATGCATCAGCTGTGCCCTCTCCCCAGGGCCCTGATGGGAGAACGGGCTGACTCATCACAACATGAACATTATGTTCATGCAGAAACGGGAAACTCATGGCCCGGAGCCCACGTGCTCAGTCAGCACAGGCTCCCCAGTGAAGGGGCTCTGGAAAGCCTCCCGTGTGGCAGCAGCTTGCTGCTGCTGTGTGCCATCCCTGTGCCACCAGGCCATGGCGTGGTCTGACTTCTCTTCCTCTAACCTGCAATAGACTGGGAGCACTTGCACAGTGCCATTGCTCTAATTCCATAGTCTGTAAGAAAAAGAAATAATAATAAAAAAACCCCCAGCAGTTTCTGAGTTTCTGCTCTGATGGTGAAGTCCGTGCTCAAGGACATGGTTGCAAGGTGGTCTCCATAGATTCTAGATAGGAAGAGAAGAAAAATGTCCAAGAGATCACCCTTGGTGGTGAAAGCATGACCAAGCAACTGAAGAAAGAATGGAGAGGTCTAAAAAATCTCTTTAAGAAATGGGGAGAAAGAAACAAGATAAATGGCAATTACATATAACCCACGCATGCATTCACTCTCTTGCTTTCTCTTACACCCACGTACTCAAGCTTATCTTTCTGTCCGAAAGAGTAAGGAAAAGACATCAGCTTTTATTGTCAGGAGTAATTTTTCTTCATGTGTCACTTGCAACAACTTTTCAGAGCGGGTGGGTATTTTGCACAAAATTTATCACATAACCTTTTTTTTGTTTGTTTTTTCAAGTTTTAAGCCTTAACAAAGCAAAGAAAAAAGAAAAAAAAACTAAAAACAACTGTTGAAAAAAAACTCAAATGTTGAAAACAACTCAACTGCTGAACTGTTGAGTTGTAAATTGAAGGGCTACAAGGCTACTACACACTGGCAATTATTGGATAGATGAGGGCTAAACATAACTGTGTGGCAGTAATACAATGTGAGGCAACTGGATGATTGTGTCAGGAACTAGATTCACTTTACTCATGGGAATGACTTTCTGTTCATGGCCTTTCCCATTTGGGCATGTCAGAGAACTTGCTGCAGCTCCACTGTGTGCTTTACTCCTGAAGAGCTGCAGTCTTTGTTTCGCAAGCTGGAGGGCTTCTCCCACCTCATGTTCAACATGCACTGAGCATCTTCGGAAATAACCTTGGGGCTGCTCCTGCCTAGCGGTAAGTCACTAAGCAAAACTGATGCGTTTTGCTCCTGCCAACTGCATTTACACAGCAGGATGAAGACTGATATCTTCCAGGTGGTTTTAAACTTGACCTGTTTTTCCACACTGTTGACTATAGCATTAATATTCTGCTTAGAAAGGCTGTATCTCTTGGGAGACTGGGCCATATTGTACTCAGTTTGGGGTGGCATAGACCACCCAGATTACATGAGCTTGAGTCCATGCTACGTATGCTTGGACTTTCCTGGGATGATCTCAGCACAAGCTTGAAGATTCATGCTGTGGATGACAGGCAGTTTGGGTCTTTGTCTTGTATTTAACTGATACTGTAAACATCCCAAACAAATGCTGACACTGGGTCCTCTGGTTTAGACTAGTGTTTGCCTACCTCTCCATCCCAGCACAATTTGGTGAAAGACTCCATAGGTCATTTAAAAAGGAGGTTAGTTCATCACAGTCCTGTCCCATGAAGAAAAGGTGAAAAAAAAAAAAAAATGACTCCGCTGTGTGTTCCTACATTACATATTTTGTTCCAGACTAACAGTGAGGAACTTACTATATGCAAGAGAGGATTACAGTTCCTGGCAAGGAATGGAATTTGCCTCAGCAGTTTGGGGGATTTTTTTTTGCAAAAGGTAATACAATACTCAAGATTTCTTCCCTCAGCTTCCAGTATTCCCTTATTGCTACATGGAATTACTGAACTGAAAATATATGAAAAAAAATGTAGAGTTTTTTATGATGTGTAGAGGAAAATGGCTTCACCGAGCTTCTCTTTTTTTTAAACGTATCAACATAAATGACATCCTAGCAGTTCTTGTGGTTTGCATGGTGGAGGCAAATAACTGCTATTTATTGTATGGGCTACGGATTTTTTTTTTACCTAGCCATTTCCACTACATGCAGAATAGATGAAGCAGATTTTTCTCATTTATATATTGTTTTCATATATAGATATTTCTCATTTATATTTATATAGTGCTTGTCAAAAGATGTATGGAATGGTATCCATTAATGTTCGTTTAAGCTGTGGATGCTCATCCAGGATTTAGTCCTTCCCAGAGGAAAACTACATCAGGTCTATGATACCTGTTACAGAACAAGCTAGATTCTTTGTAATGCTCTGTGTAGGAAGTCATGCATGGTGTTTTCCTTCCTTTGCCTATCTAGACTCCTTCTCCTCCCTAAAGGCAGTTTAAGACATATCTGCCACAAAGTTAGAGGAGAGAGCTCCTGCGGTTGGCATTAAGAGTCCAGCACTATCTCTTTAAGGCTTGTCAGTCCTTGTCTGCCACCTAATTTTAAGGGAATAGCAAAACCAAAGAGAAAAAAATTAAAAAAAAAAAAATGTCAAGTGAGCAACAAGGAAGCTCAAGCACTCTGTGCACGGCTGTGGAGAGAAGCTATGGAGTAAGCAAATGGAGCTGATTTGGCTGAAAGTTTTGATAATGAGGAAAAGAATTAGAACTCTCTTTCTTTCCTCCTCATCATTGGTATTACTGCAGCTGTTTGCCCTACTAGCTTTGGATATACTCTACTACTATGTCATTTACAAAATATATTATGCCCCAATCCATCCTCTGGATCAGAGTATCACTTCTTCTGCTTATAGCTGTCAGCAGAGGAACAAAGCATGTGCCTAAAGGTACCCTTACACTTTGCTGAAATAGATTGTGAGTTTCCTTCTGCAATAATATATTGCACTTCTTCCATCACTGATCTAATAAGTGTTTAGTTATACACGCAAATTATATCTGTGATACAAACACCCTGTGTATGTGTGTCTTTATGTGGTTTTCTTAGCAGAGCTTCTATGTTTATTTCTTAGATTATGAAAAATAAAAGCCTTTGTACTTAGACTAAAATGACAGTTTTTCAGAAAGAGAGCACTGAGCAAGAAAAATGAAGACTGCAGGAGTAGAAGGAGGAAATGAAAGTTGCTTTACCGACAGGGCAACATGAATTCAGCAATGGGTGGATTAGGCGGAGTGTTATCAGTGATGATGAAACACAGCAGACTGTGGTAATGAAATATTTATGAATGGGGAAATGATACTGCATTCTGCAGTGCAGCACAGGGGAAAGTGAAATTTCAAGAATACTGTAATAGCAAAGCCCTCCATTAATTATTGGAAGCAAGCTGTAATGCCAGTTACTATGACAACAGGGTCCCCTATGTATTTTGCACCAGTGGGGAGGAAGGGAGCTGCTGCTTCTATTTACTGGAGTGCAGCATATTTCTTTTCCGTTGTTGTTGCCAATTATCTGTGTCCCAAGCCATGACTATGTGGTTAATTTCAGTGATAAAATTATAAAGTGATTATTGGCTAAAATATAGGGAAAGCCTTTAATAAGTATTATTAGTCTTTTTATTCTAGAAAGAGCTTAAGATACCTCTTCAAATGCTAAGGGTCAGGCTGTTATTATTACTAATAGTGTTATATAATATTAATATGTAATAATATAATTATATTACATAATACAATTACAAAATATAATTAATAATATAATAGCATAAAAATGCTACCAGAAGTACTACTCATAATAATAATATAATGTATACAATACAATCATATATAATAAATACGTAATGCATAAACATATATGTATATACGTACTTATACACACAATATACACATCTATATAATATTATACATAATATATACAAGACAATCATAATGTAATAATAAAAATATTTTTGACTATGTTAAGCTTTCATGTGCAAAGCATTTTAGCAGCAGTGATTAATTAAAATGTCAGTACTAGCATACTACAGTTCCATGCAGGCCAAGGAAATGTACAACCTCTGCCTGCTTATTTTTAATTACTACTTATTTGGTTTCTTAAACCTTTTACCTTCTTGAGGACTTCTGCTTAAAACTTTTAGACTGTTCTAAAGATTTCTGTTTGCACTTTGGCATGGTGCAGTATGTGTGAGAAAAGCAAGATATCATCCACAGTCAGAAAGAAGGACCTTGGCTGAAAGGCGCCCCAGGTTATGCCGGCGTGTCCTGCTGAAGCAGCTCTGCCAGCTTTCCAGCGGGCACAACATGTGCTGGCTTTTCCCTAGGCCTTTTGCAGCAGTTACGCTCATTCTATTAAAAATTGAGACTAGTCCAATTCCTAGACAACAGGTCGAGGAATGGCTGAACAGACTAAGAAAGGATGTCCCCTGTAATGCCTCTAACCCCATGACGGCTGTAGATGTTGGGGATGGATAGGGGAAACAGACCACAGGTCGCCAGGCTCACTGCTCTCCCAAAGCAGCATTTTCTGCTGCCACTGTGAGAGGCAGAGAGCTGGTCTCCATGGCCATTGCTCTGGGCCAGTTAGTTATTTCTTACACTTTTATCATCTTATTTTTAGGCTTAGTAGTGCATTTCATCAAATGTTATCAAAAGGCCATACAGATGTTCCTAATGTAGTTGCTTTTCAGATGGGAAAAGTGTACTACAGATCCATGAAAGGACTTGCTAAAGTGATATAAGAAATCTGTAGCACAGTTTGGAACACAAACCAAACTTCCTATTTCAAAATTCAGGACTTTTGTCCATGGCATGCAAAGAATTCCTGGCCCTCAGTTCTTCCAGGAAGGAAGACATTGCAGAGGCAAGAAAGAGGAAGGATTGCAAACTTGCAGTATGCATGCAGGTAGCTTGCAAGTAGCTAGATGCAAACATTTCTGTTCGATATTTCTTAGTCATAAATGATGAAACAAACCAGACACAGATATCTGAGGCCTTTGCATCTGACTGGATGTAAACCTGACTGGATCAAGGGCAAGCCAAACAAGCTGGGAACAACTGGATTTCTGGATCACTATTTAATAAGGGTTTGTGAGAAGGGCACAATCACTTGTGGGTGTGTATACATTAACACATATATTTATTTGAAAATATTTTATATGCATAAAATACAATAGACTACACAATACATTGGACATGGCTTAGGGAGGAAGACTTTTGCCCTGTTCCTGATGATCTTACTGAATGGATATGAAAGACAAATCCATTTATTAATTTTTTATTGCTGCGACCTTCCTTGTCTTCCGCTCCCTTTTCAGCTCACTGCTCTCAGCTCCTCTTCGCTTTCACATCTTACTGCCACATTAAGGCAGAAGTTAGCTGGCTTGACATGGGTCAAGACCAAAGCTAGGAGTCATCCTTACCCTTTAGTAGACTGTACTTCCCTTTTTCTGTTTTTACATAGTGCTTTGAGAATAATGTGAGGCCTGTGAGCAATAAACCACAGAGTAATGCAATCCGGCCTCCCCACCGCCTGATGAATGGCTGTGCTACGCCAGCAGGGAAAGCAAGGGCTCCGTTTCCACTGTGATGAGAGCTGCCCCAAAGGACCAATATGAATGTGAGTTTTCCTCTCCTTGACTCCGAGGCTAGAGGCATCCAATAAATAGCTCAGACTACAACTCACTCACTTACAAACAACAGGTGAAAAGCCAGGCCTGGTAGATGTGAGAAAGAAGTGCAGGTCATATTGGTTTAACAGTTTGAAAACTTGACAGAGAAGAAAAGGTTCTGATAACTATTTGTTTAGTGCAGAAAAGGGAAGAAATTTCCCTGGGTGAGGGAGACACAATAATATTCATCACACACAGTAGATAAAGCTCTGCCAGAGACAGCTCAGACATATTAATCCTGCCTGGACGTATAGGCATGGTTGGACATCCTGTGTGCTCTCCTGCCTGACGGTGGCTCTCTGTTCACACTCATTTTACGGCAACAGGATTTCTGTCTGTAAGGGTGACAATTTGGCTGCCGAGAAACCCAGCTCCAAGTATTCAGAGCTATGTCCTCCGAGGACTAATTTTAATATAAAGGAAAGTATGCCACTGCTCACTCCCTTCACTTGCTCCCTGGAGGACACCACTACACCTCTGTGTGCAAGGAGACTTCTGCTGACCCAAGCTGGAAAGAGGTAGAGCTGGGGATGTCTCCTTTCTTTTTTCAAAGTGCTTTTTGGTTGACAGTCTTCTCAGTGGTTACTCTTGAGAGCATGCACATGTGTGTGCATGTGTGTGCGCGTAAGCTTTGCATTCGTTAATTGTCACGTGTTTAGGGTCATGATCATGATCGTAGGAGTAATATGGAAGCCATGTAAACTGTGTCTTCTCTGGGACAGAAAACATGTGTTAATAGATTTGTACATCCTTGTGTGGAAAAGACAAACTGTGGCCCTAAGGGGTGTCAGCCAGCTGAGGTAAGCCTTGCCTGCCCTTCTAGATTTGCTTTAAGTAGCTGCTGCTATAGTATAAATTATCCCACTGACACAAGGATTAACCCATGAGTCCACCTGTGTTAAAAGTCATGCTTTTCTTTCCAAAGAGGAAGCAGCTTCATGAAAGCTACCATGCTACAAAGATTTATACCCAACCCTGGGGTCAATCTAAAATAAATGTCAAATATCTATATAGCAAATGTTTAGAAAAAGTCAAGAATGGTGTTTACAGACATTTTAACCTGTTGGAGTGAGAACTCAGTTACCAAGCTGGAGAAGGCAATCTCAAAATGGCACAAGGAAAAGCAGTCTATGAGCTTAGGCAAGTTTAGGGCTATGGCTCTGCCTGTCCAATATAGAGGAGGAGGGCTGGGAAATCGGAAGGGGAGGTTATTTCTTGTTGTTTGTTCTTCTGACAGTCACTAACGTGCTAGAAAAAAGAAAAAAACAATCTTGCATTATGCATGTTGGCTTTGCTCCATAAATAATGAATAACAGTGATCAGACTGAGTAGGGGCTTCCTTCAGATACATGAGAGCCGTAAGGGAGGAAATGGCCTTTCCTCGCCAGACCGGGAGGCCGTACGTGTGTCCGTGGCGTTCTTCCTCAGACTCTCTCTCCTTGTGGTTGCAGTTCAGCACATGCAGCCAGCCAGGCCTGCCTGAGCCTGCAGGAGAAACCCTGTTTGTACTAAATCAGTGAGCAGAGAAGCCCCCTTCATTAAATGAGAGATTTTATGCCCGTGCTTTGGCTGTTTATTCTTTCTAGAGCTGTTCAGTTCAGCCTCTGCAGGGACTACTAAGAGACACAGGGGAACTGGGAGCACTTAGTCAAGGGCAGAAATATTTGGATTCAATCAACCGTAAAAGGAATCCCTGAAAATTATAGACATTTTCCAGAGTATCTGTTTTCTCTGCCTACAGTATTTCATATGCCGCATGCTGAATCACCTTGAAGTTCAGTTAAAATTCTTTAATGTATGAAATCTGGAAATCCTCTGTCCCACAGTCTCAATATTTTTCATGACTGGCTGTGAAAGAGAGTAGAGATGAAGGGATTTATTCTTATCAGGCTGCAGAAGGTTTTACACCAACAGTTTGCATCAACATTACTGCAAATTCTCAAATTACTTCCCATCAATATGCAAACTATGCCATGTGTGTAAGGAAGACAGAGGTATCCATGGTGCTCTCAGCTCGCCTGCTTCCAAACGAGCAGTGTGGTGGTGACATCCTTCCTGCATGGCCTTATGTAAACCAGCTGCTCCGGACTGCTGTGTCTGTGCACCACTTCCAGCAAACCCAGAATAATTTTATACAAACTCCTGTGGGAGGAGGCATAAAGCTAAGACTGCAGTTCTGCCTGTGAAAGTTCACTTTTATTCTACTTCCAGAAGCAGGTAAACTCTGAACTTCGGATGTAGAGCAAGGCTGGAGCCAAGTCACGTGGCTGAGTTTGGCTCCATAAGCAACAACAGGGGATGAGCTATTGAGGGAAGTTTTATGTGTGTGCCAAAAAGTACCAGATAGCTGCAGCATGTAAGGTCACTGTGACCATCAAGCAAGGAAGAAGAGTCAGTTTATTCTTCCCTTGGCTCATCCTTGGCCTTCTCACACTTTCATTGCTGCCCACATCTTTTTACGGCTGCCAAGCAGGGTATTAGCACACGTCTGAACATGTTCATGTGTATGTTCCAGGTTTATACGTGAGATGTGCTCAGCAAGCCGGGAGGACTCTGGGTTGCTGAGCGAACATTTAGAAGAGGGCCACTAGACTTCCCTTAAGCAGCGTAAGCTTAGCTTAAAACAGCACTCAGGAGCCCAGCTAAGCCAATTCCCATGTGCTGGCAGGATCTGCTCGAGTGAGTGATGGGAACCCCAGACACCTGGCATGTTCCCTGCGAAGCAAGAGGCTACCAGTCATCATGGAGGTGCTTAGGAACGGTGTCCCTTATGATCTGCTGATTCACGGGCAAAGAGCATCACATAATTCAGGGACTTTTACAAAGCCCGGTGGTGCCATCCTTCAAAGCTTCGCTACAGCGACTTCAGTTTTGACTCAGAGCAATGCTCTCATTCCAGGCCCAGCTGGATGAGGCCTCAGCTCAGTTCTTCACACTTACAATTAAGGTCACTTAACTGCTACAGGACAGAAAGAGGCCATGAAAGAGTTGGCTTGCCTAGGATATTTCATAATGACAGAAGCATACCCAACACTAAGCAGAAAAAAAAAAAAAAAAGAGTGAGAAAAAAAGATGTGGCATTCCCCTAAAACTGCTTACTGCTTTACACTGGGGCTGAAGATTTTGCATCTGACTAGACCTCTCCCAACAGAGCAAGTGGCTTACACATCTGGAACACTTGACACTCATATGCTGAAGGAAAAATAAATGAGGGGGACCCACCCCTATTCTGTGCCCCATGGCTAAAGGCGTAGTAAATAGGGAACCTGTAGTTACTGGCAAATCAACTGGGAAAACCTAGGCCTTCAGGATGTGCTGTTGTGGACACAGATGCACCAGTGCTGGTGGTGAGGGGTTGTCCCCCCACAAGAGCAGGGGCTTGTAGCCTGCTAAATGTGCTGGTCCCTGCAGCTCAAGTTTATTGTTAGCCTGTGTGAGAACTTTTAATACACTTCAGCACAAAACCAGGTAAAAAGTGTTTTGTAGTAATTTAAAAAGCCTGGAAGACTTGGCACGGAAGCGGGCTAGGAATGATCTCATGATTCATTGACAGCTGAGCTATGGGGACAGGGAGCTGCGGCGCAACAAAGGTAAAAAAACTGGCTGGGATATTAATGCTTTGAGATACCACTAGCTCTGTGCGCATTTGTTTGTGGGCATGTCATTGAGAAAGTTTGGGAATTTCAAACGTTGCTCCCTCTACCATACCATTGTAAAAATCTTTCCTGCTCAATGGTCTATCTGCGGGAGAGAGATTACCAGCCCCGCTGTACTTCAGAGACAACAGGTTTTGGTGGTGCTAGTACATTATAACCTCATTTTGCTGCTAAAACAGTCTTTATCCAGAGTAATTGCTGAGATGTTAAGCATTTCCTGTAAAGAGCTATTTATTAAGCAGAGAGAGCCTTGAAATAGAACCTTGAAATAGAAGTAAGTGTCTAGATTTTCTGGGAGGAAAAATAAAAATCTTCATAGGTTAAAATTAGCTTTTAAATCGCAGGGGTGAAACCACCTGAGGTTAGAGCCTTGCTGCTTTTTAATAGGCAAATGAGATATTTCATGTGGAATTGCTTTTACGTGACTATTGAAACAAGTGTCATCTTCCAGCAGCACCTTCTGCCACCCGTGTGATGTCTCTGTGGGGAGGAACAAAGCACAGAGCCAGGTGAGATTCAGGGGAGACAACGGCTTCCTGCTGCGCGAGGGGACCCTTCACAGTGGAGTAGGTATTGCCATTTATTTTAAGTGCCCCCTCATTAACTATTCATTGAAATATATTAAATGGACAGATCTCACAGGGCTCTCAGGCGCTTCCTCGGGAGCATACCCTGGCTTCCCTGAAGCGCTGTTGGAGCTGAGCATAACAGCACTTGTCAGTGGAGCAGTGGTGGTGCCATGTTTGAGAGTCCTAATGCATTTTTAATTCTCCTCCATCATTCTCCTGACCTTCCTCTTAACTTCTCAAATTAAGATAGGACTTTTTCTACCCTCTCCACCTCATATGGTGAAGGCTATGTTTTTTAAGGTCTTTGTTTTGCTATTTGTCGCTGGCGGGAACTGGACCCTCCTGTCTGTGCACCAGACATTTAGCAGATGTCAGCTGTGTCCTAGCTCAAGTCCCCCTTCATTTTGCTTCCCAGAGGACATATGCTGGTTCCAGGCACTGACAACTGGCCGCCACAGCAAAGACAAGGATAGGGATAGTCAAAGGTATGGAAGAGCTCCTTAACAGGAGCGAATAAATAAATGGATGAAGGCTCTTCAGTGTAGAAGACTTAAGGGAGATAGGGCAGAAGCCACCTGGAACATGCATGGGTATAGGGGAGAGCTTTAACGATTCCAGTCTCCAGTTGGTTCCTCCCTCTTTCTTTCATACTGAGGGCAAGGCAATTAAGTTAGCATGTGGCAGACTTAAAATACTCAAAAAGAGGTAGGTCTTCATATCACATACAGTTAGGTAGTAGAAACTCCTTGCCACAGGATGTTACTGAGCCTGCAAGTTTACATGCACTCAAGGGATCGTGAAACAAGTTCATATAAGAAAATTCCATTGAGGGCTCTTAAATACATAAGCTCTGCCCCTGGTCCAAGAAGTTTCTGAGTTGCAAGTGACTAAAGACTTAGAAAGTATTTGAGGAACTATCTCTCTATGCTTCTGTGCTACACTTTTTTCCAGGCATTTCTTTTTGGTTACTGAAGGAGGTTTGGAATGAAAGATGTTTGGTGGCTCCTCTTGTGTTTGCAGTAGTCTACAGTGCAGTCCCCTTTAGTGGGAAAAGACCAAGGGAAAACTCACCCATATCCTTCAGTAGGAACTAGGCTAGTGAATGCCTAACTACAGAGGCATAAAGTGGCTGCTAATAACTACAAATCTGTTCCCTTTCCAAGGTCAGCCTTTTCATTTGGGCTTACAGTCTATATTTTACAGACAGAAATTGTTCCCATCACCCACTGAATACTGGATTCCTTACGTACCTGAGGTATGATTAGTTCTAGAGTATGTAAGGCCCGCAGTTTTCACTGGCTGTTGTACTAAATAGGTATTATTTGCTTTAGCTAGAGGCCCACTTACAGCTTCTGCTGTATTGTGCCATTATTAATAATAATTACATATATTAAATATAATCAGCAATTTATTACGTAATTGCTATTAAGCTTTAATAACAATACTGTTTATATTTCATATATAATTTATTATTCATAAATCCATGTGCAGTTTACAAAGGAAGCAGCATATACAGACGGCTGAACTTTGAACATGAACCATCAACTGATATGATCAAAATCACAGCAAGCGGTTAAAAAAAAAAGGAATATATCCAAGGCTTCAAGTCCTTGGGTCTTTACACATACAATTTTGTTTGAGAGAGTTTTCTTCTTACCAAAACAAAAAAAAAAAAAAAAAAAAAAAAAAAAGCCCTTCCTGATCCATTTAAATGAAATGTCATGTTTCTAAAATCCAGAGTGTTATGTTTCCAAAAAGGTATGTATAGGAGCAAAAGCATATCAGTCATCTGTGCAGGCTCCAACATCAGATAGCTTTCTTTGGAAATTTTACCTTTCTTTTTCTCTGATCAGCTCAGTGATTTCTCTGGG
The DNA here is from genome assembly GCA_013398735.1 of Nothocercus julius. Classification (NCBI taxonomy): domain Eukaryota; kingdom Metazoa; phylum Chordata; class Aves; order Tinamiformes; family Tinamidae; genus Nothocercus; species Nothocercus julius. The sequence goes on from VZSV01000039.1 coordinate 5,388,637, forward strand.
CTGACGTTGACTTACCTCTGTTGGCAAATAGACTTCTATAGCACAGTTCAGTACCTTGAAATCCTGTAGGACATGATGCTTTCCTGGGTGGAAATGGAAGGAATGAGTTATGGATTCTCCCTATGGGGAAGGAGGATACCAAGACCTGTATGGCTCCTCAAGGTACCTTGGTGGCTTCATACAGATCTCAAAAGTACTTGAGATGATATAGATGAAAGGGAGACCACACCTGTAAGGGAACCTCCTGTTGGTATCAGCTTAGTTGTCATGAACACTGTTGCCAAAAGGGCTGATTTATTTCCCATGCTGTCAGTGATGCATGAAGCATGGGGTTGAAAATCTATTTTAATGCCAGTGAGTGGTGTCGGGTGAATATAAGCTGACACAGGAATCCAGACAATTAGAGCAGCTTCCCTTGACCTGATATTAGCAGAGGGTTTTCTTCAAGTTGTGATAGATGTAGATCCTTGACTATTGATTTTTTCAGTACCTGTCCACCAATATTATGATAAAGTGTTGGTTTTGTGAGGGTATTTTTTTTAAGAGAGTGGAGTTACTACAGCTTTGTGAAATATTGGTGATGTAGTTATCTATGGGCTAGCTAAGCACCATGGCACACAGAGCATTAGAATTCATCATACTTGTTACGCCCTTTTACAAATGACTTTATGTCAACCTATCAAAGCTTGGCTCTAAAAACTCAGCCACATAAAGGTGACTCCACACTATCCTCTGTGCAAAGGGTCTGATTTCATCATAAAACAGCTACTTCCAGGGATCGCAGAGGTGAAGCTTTTCATGAGCAGGTGGGAGATGCAGCTTCAAGCGCTGTGGTCAAGAGAGGACTGCAAATACAAATATGACAGGAGGTTAGGAGAAAATATTTGTCAGGGAAAAGAATAAATGTGTGTCCAGAAACATCCTGTGACTAGGAAAAGCACAGAACATTTTGGTTTGGAAAGAGTCTCTAATGACTTTGTGGCTCCCCTTCTAAGCTTGACTGAGCTTTGGGATTCCAGCGTTCTTTGCAAATAGGCTCACCTGCACCTCACATCTTCTGTTTTCCTTTGGCAGTACCACCTTTTTGAAAGACTTGAATGATCTGTCTTACAAAACATTTCTTCCATGACTTCAGCCCTGATTATCAATTCTATTTCCCAGACCAAATGACCCTGGATGTACCCTTTTCTCTTTTCACCCATCTGTTGTGCCTGTCCAGGAATTCTTTCAAATTCCAGTTTCATTTTCCTCAGTCACACTTGGACAACTTAATCATTTCAACATCCAGCCATGATTACTCGGCTTCCCTAGAATTGCCAGGGAACTCTTGCATAGCTGACAAGGCCCTTGGAGAAAAGAGACTAATAGGCAGTACTCCTTCAAGTACCTCAGGAACTGAAAATAATGTGGTCATGACATCTGTGACTGGATTACCCTTTCTGAGAGGCAAAACTTATTAACTGAGGCATGGGGCTGTGGGTGACTCCAAAGGACACTTGCTAAAGAAGTCTCTGGACCACACCCTCTTGCATAACTGCAAATGAGATGTTTTCAAATTTGCTGCATATGGAATGAAAGACTTTGATTAAAGTCCTACAGCACTGTAACTGGCAATCCATTCATTCCTGTTGAAGGAAATCCATTCATTCCTGTTGAAGGAAATCCATTCATTCCTGTTGAAGAAGTCGGTCCAGGTACAACAGGCCAAAGTGCAGTCAAAGTGAGGCCACTTTCATCATAATGAAGTTGTTCTTTTTCATCGTTAACAAGGGGAAGGCAGTATCTTTGAAGTCGAGAGAATAGGCAGATCCCAGCCAGTGGGTGATTGCCAGACAATTTTGTTCAGTCCTTACCCCAGAACCCTGAAGCAGAAGCAATTTTTCCTGAAGGAAAAAACAAACAAACCCTGAGTCTCACATGGGTGTAACAGAGGACACCTGAACCGATTTGTTGGATTACTTGTTTTTGAAAACCACTGATAATCCAGAGCCACCTTTTAAGGCACAGACTGTTCAAAAATTTTGACAAACATATAAATTGACACTGAAGTCACTAAACTGGAGAATAAAGACCTCATCATTATACTTATACAGAGCTTCCAGTAAGAACAGAACAGAGGTATCTTCTTGCCTGTAGCTTGGGTAGGAAAACAACTTCTGGGGCCATGTGCTCTGCCAGGAAAAGTTCTACTCAAGCCTGGTCCTGCCTCCCCCAGGGCAGTCACAGTGAGTCCTCTTATCTGGGAAGATATAAAATGGGGGAAAAACATCAATTCTTTTGCTCTGTGGTGAGCCAAACTGTTTTGTTTTGGCAAGCCTCACACAGCTCATTCCATCTTTTCACTTAAGCAGGCACCTGTTTCAGAAGAGTGCCTAGAGAGAAGGGGAAGAAGGAGCACAGTGAGCAGCTTGGGTGATGAAATCCCTATTTGTCCTGTTATGCTGGGCCCAGCAACTCTGTGTTGCAGCTGAACCGGGACCCAGGGACTGGAGGGGCAAATGCTCAGGGCTTGCAGAGGTCAGCGCTGATGGTAGGCTGGAGAGGAGACCCTATCTCATGGTCTGTATCAGAGACCATATGGTCTGGTACTTTGGCTATCTTGTACAGTGGGTTAAACTGTCCAAAAGGAGACCAGGTCGTATACACTCTGAGACCAAGGCAATACATCCTGTCTCAACAAAACCCGTTTAGCACAGGTTACTTCAGACTTTTGATGTATTTGTATACAGTTATCATTAATTTTCTTTCCCCAGTTTGCCTACTCTGCTATGGTTAAATTAACTCTTTCATCACTCCTACTCTGTCAGTTCTTTTTCTTGTTAGATTTCTTCCAGCATTCACTTAAGGACTCAGGTGTTATCATGCTTTTCAGAGCAAAATTATTTTATTCTTTCCAGTAGTGTGAACCCCTCTCCTTGCTTAGTCTCTGATCTTGCCTAACTGATACATTCACCATACAGTCATTGAGGAATATTAATCAGGTCCTGGTGGGTTCTTTGTAATTGGGATTGTAGGCCATGAAATGCATTCATAGCTGTAAAAGGTGCTTTCATAAGCAGCAGAAGAAACAAGATGTAGTTTCCTAAGACTGTGTCCACAAATTTAATGTTATTGTCTAATAAGGGTTGCACTGGCACAGTTGATTTTCCTTTGGTCAGGGCATTAATAGTGTTTGCTTTCCCTATTCAGAGACTTCTGTTTGTTAAATATGTGGAAACTTAACATTTTTGAAAGCTTTCCCACTTTGTTGATGGTGTTTGGAACAAGACAACGGCTTCAAGTTGATTGTGGAAGGGACTGGCTATGACAGAAACACGTACATATGATTAGAGCGCTTAGTTTTCGAACCTAGTTTCCTTAGGAAATCATGTGCAGAAAAAAAAAAAAAAGATTTTTGGCCCATGGTTTTGCTCAAACAGGGCAGGTAGCAGGATACATGTCTTAGTTATTAGTCTGACAGATAACAGTATATACTCTTGTTTAACCTGGGCTAGCAAAAAAAGCTTTGACCTTTCCGTGATAGCAAAGCTGCTGAAGAAGAGCGAACAGGAGCAGGTCTTACCTTCCGCCATCCCAGCTTGGCCTGCCGACAAAAGATGTGCTGCAACACATTTTGCAGAATCCTTGTAAAATATATAAAATAGCATTATTGAAATATCTTTAATGGCTGAAATAACTGTGCAAGCATCTCCCTGGTGTGTTGCTAGAGAATGTTTCAATTCTTATTTCTGGGAAAAGTTTTGACAACCAGTTGCATTGCAGGTGTTTCTGGGAAGATTCTTGTATTCCAGAGGTATTGCTTGAAGGGAGCAGAAGTGCAAAGCAAGTTCTTGCTAGGGCTAAGGAATTGATCCCCGAGAATGGACATAATCACATTGTGGCAGTGTGATCTGCCAAGAGTTGGACAAATAGCATTAGAACCAGCCCCAGTAATTGTACTTTATTACTTGGTGGTTTGCCTGTTGTAAAAAGAGATGCATGTTGGAGCCAATAGCTAGTGCAAGCAATGTAGATTTCTGTGAACCAGGAATTATGCTTTTCTAAATTTAATTTATGATAGATTTCTCCATCAGAGCAAAAAGGTGACCATACTGAAATAAGAGAGAGATGAATCTAGTTCAGTATGCCATCTCTGAGAGTGATTGACAATGGATATTTTGGGAAGAGAGGAAGAATGGGCAAATATGCAGGACTGCAACTTCAGACTCTCCCAGGCTCCAACAAACTGCTGGTCAGATATTTCTAAAATCAAACATATTGTCTTTGTATTTACAACACCTCAAGTGATTTCCTTCCAAGTATCTGCCCATTCCATTTTGAACTATGCAACCAATTAGCATCCACAATATCCCTTGTCAAGGAATTCCACAGCCTTACTAGGCAATGTGTGAAAACTGTTCTCTTATCTTTGTTTTGAACCTGTCACCTATCAGCTTTTCCTAATATCCATAGATTTTTAGCCTGGCAGTGACAGTGACTAACCAATCCCTATCCTTTACACAGACGTCATTTCCATCTACTTCTGGTTTTCCCAGTTTTTATATTTTTGGACCAATCTCCTTTGTGCTTAGCATTGCTAATTTTAGAGCAAAAGGCATTGAGTCATCACAAAATACCTTGCTTTTGATCATTGATTCACATCCAGGAGAAAAGGGTCTTTCAAATTCGAAAGTTTGCTGAGCAATGATGTATGAACTGCATTTCTCATGTATCTTCTCAGCCAAAGGAGTTCTGGCAAATGGAACTTGCTAAACATTTGGAGAAAGATTAAAACACTGTCATGGCACTTCACAGAGGTGGTTCTAAATGCATCACTCTCTCCATCTTGCAATGTTTATGTGTTTATCCAGGGATATAAGGGAAAGTAATTTGTACTGAGACTCTTCAATCAACAATAGAAAGCTATTCTACAGCTGGAATACTTGGCTGGTGTTCTCGGTGCAGACGGCAAGTTGTGAACAGCTGTGTTGCAGTATGAGAAATATAAACAAGCTGTCTGGTGAAGATAGTTAAGGGGCAGTCATCCGGGAGCCCAGGTTGTGTTCTTGGGAGCCCAGGTTGTGTTCTCCTCTGTACTACCAATGAGGGGAATGGATTCGAGGAGGAGAAGGCAGATATGGCACATTAACAACTGGCTGCGCTGCTGGTCTCGGCAACAGGGATTTGGCTTCTATGACCACGGGACTCTGTTTGATGGCCACCAGCTAGTGGGGAATGAC
>VZSV01000039.1:5406737-5444863 GCA_013398735.1 Nothocercus julius
AAAAAAAAGCAAAGTCGATGAAACACTGGAAGAGGTGCCCAGAAAGACTGTGGGATCCTCGGAGATACTGAAAACTCACCTGGCTGAAGCCCTGAGTAACTTGTCCCAGCTTTAAAGCTGCTTGTGCTTGTGAGCATGGGTGATAAGATCAGATGACACTCAAGAGATCCCTTTAAACCTAAATTGCTCTATTACGCTGTCATGTGCCTACGTCATTGCAAGGTTAGAGCCTAAACAGTTAATTTAGAAGAGAACAAGGGTTTGTGTTGGCAGCATCAGATTTTACCCTTTGCAAAACCTTCTCTGATTTGAGCCATACTATCACAGGACCAATATCTAAGCATTTGTTGGCCCATTAAATTTGACCCCCAACATTGTCCTTCTCCTCTGGAGGGACTGGACATATGTTTCCTCATGCTGTTTCAGTGCCTGCAAGCAACATATCCTCACTGCTACTTTTCCCTTTCACACAAGTGACACCGGATTCCTCCAGCACTAATTTTCCCTCTTTCTCTCCTTCCTCCTCCTTCTTTTTCCCTCCCTACATGCCTGTTAGAAAGAGAAAGGTAGCATTAAAATATCCATACTGTGGGTGCAGAGAGAGGGCAGCTCCCTCGACTCAGTGTGTCATTAGATTAGGGCAGAGCAGTTTTGGGTGCAGTTTATCATGCTGTACTCCAACAGCTCACTAGAATATTTCCCCAGAGGGTAGAGCATTTGCTTTCCCTCTGAAATCATACATCACCGAACAGAATAGAGTCATCAAAAATGTGGAATCTCACTTCACTGCAGGATCATTACAAGGGTTTAAAAGAGAACATTTCACTGTCTTATATATCTTTTCAGACAACACTTGGCAGGTCATCGGAGGAAAATGAATACCCTTTCCAGCGGAACAGTTGGCTCAAGGAGTCTCATTATTGAGCTATAGGCAGGCTCAAACCAATCTCGCCCAGGTTGGGAGACCCATTAATTCAAAGCCAGTGTAATGTCTGCCCTAACTCTCCATACTGAGTGTACCTCTCTCATATGACAAAGAGGAAAACAATCACAACTGTGAAATACGTTACATAGAGCTTTTCACCCAAGAGCATGCAAGGCTGACTCCATGGATCAGCAGATTTTGGTCCAACTCTCTGCTCATTGTGCCTAGAGCCACTGATAGGCCTGTTTCCCAGTGCGTTTGTCTGGGCCCTGTCTGAACCCTTCTTGCCTTACTGACTTCCATGGCAATGAAATCCAGAGAAGAATCTCATCCTGTATGAAAAGTTACTTTCCTTTCTTTGTTTTCTAAAACTCATGGCTTGATGGTTTCATTGGCCTTGCCTAAATTCTCTGGTGGCAAGAAACACCATTTCTCCCATTTTGGGTCATGACCCAATCATATCAAATTATTTTTGGTTAACTTACTCCAATATCATCAAACGAGCTGGTGGGAAACTGAAAACTTTACTGGGCATTAGGTATGTAATAACTGCTATTTTCTTTCCTAACAGAGCGGGAAAGGTGCACAGCAGTACTCATAGACTTCCTCCAAACGCACCACATACAGTCTGACACTGCAGTCTGCCACCTGTTGTATGCCCTGAATGGTGGAGTTCCACACAAGAAGAGATGCAGATGCCTCAGGAAAATGGAGATGATCTAGGAGACTCGATGTGAACCTACTGGTGTAGATGATTTCCAGAGGTCCCTTCCAACTAGTCTGTAATTCTGTGACTTTCTTATTTATTTTCCTGCGCAGGGAATGCAGTCAGAGGTGTTTAGCATAGATGTTATCTACTGCCTTACTGCCTACAGGGAATTGTGATATACTTCTGACTAAAAATTGCTGATTAAAAAAAAAAAAAAGTGTCCAGAGCAGATCAAGATACTAAAATTAAGATGTTTGCTAAAGAAAAGTACTTCCACTTGGCAAAAGCAGCATGTACTGAGACAACGGTCATACAAAATCAGGAGTGTTTCGTTTGAGGCAATAAACTCCAACTTTGTCCAGAGATCCTGGAATTAAAATCAAACCCCACATTACTTACACTCTGCTGTTTTTATGAAGACTGAACTGAGCATAATTCAGCAGTACCTGTTTTCAGCATTGTCCTGTTCCCATACATATCCTACTGCTAGTGCTTTTAGATATCAGGCAAGAGATTAAAAAATCAGATTGCAGGCTGTTTTAGACAAGTTTCTGTTGAAGCTAATTTATTGAGGAAAAAAAGTAGCTGTGAGATATTACTGGCTACTGAAGCTTCACTCACCTTGCTTTTTCTTTTTATTGCCTTCAAAATGAAGACCAATGGTCATAGCTATCTGTCATTAGGCCAAAAATATTCTTGTTTTCTGTGACATTAAGCAAGCACCCTGCTCCAACAGATAAATGCCTTGAAGACAAGACAGAATGGAGAAGAAGAAGAAAATAAGTTTGCTCTGTGCCTACGGACAGGGTTTTAAAGTGTAAGTGAAACTACTAAGAGAAAACTGTTGAGAATGATGAGAAAGGCTGTCCCTGAGGCGGCTTATCCCAGCTCCAGAATTAACACACTTTCTACACTGCAGTTACTTGTAGCCAACTCTGCTTTCACTCTCATTTGCATTGAAAACAATCACGGGGCAAAGTATTGTGCTATTTTTTATGAGTCTCTTTTCCAACAGTACCAAAACAAACAAACAAACAAACAAACAAAAAAACATACACAAGCAGGAATGTGTGGATCCAAAGTAGTGATCTAAACTGACTGTTTTCTCTCTTAAGCTCTCAGTACGAAGTTAGAAAGCATACGAGAGAGGAACACCCTTTTTTTTTCTTTTTCATGTTTCTGAATGGAACAAGGGTTGTCCTCAACAAGATTCTCATCACTTTATAAATCAGCAACATAAGGCATGATGATCTTCTGGAAGTAATTATCATTGGGGTGCAGATGCATTAGGGTATAGCTAACAAGCACATAAAGAGTGTGGGACTCCATGCATATATGTACATCCTAGCATCAACTGATGCCACAGAAACAAATTACACTTGCTATACATAAAATACAGAGGATAGGTTGAAGTGTAATTATTGTTTTTCCAGTATGGAAAACTGCAGTAAGTGGACTGCAGTAAGTATGACAGGGCTGACATCTTACTGGAAGGAAAGGGATAAGGTATCTTTTTATTTCACTGATACACTCTTCTAACTCCCACTAGTGTTGAAATCCTGATGCTCCCTATAGAAATGATGGGCTAAAAACCTTTTCTTCTGCCTCATTTTTCTTTTACTCATCTGAAGACAGTGAATTGTAACTTATTATCATCCCAGTCCTTGTTAAAAGAGGACCTTTATTTTTTTTTACTTGAGTTATATATATAAAAAAATCACTCCAGCTTGGTGCAGTGGACCTGTCATAAACATTTAAGATATGCTGTAGTATCATATTTTCTAGGCGGTATAATAGCATTCCATTTATTGTTTCCCAAAGAGTAAACTTGGAGATGAATGGCATTATGAAGAAGATAGCCTTGTATTAAAACTGATTGATTCCATTCATCCTCCACAGGCTCCTCAGCAAAACAATTTCCTCTTAATTAGGCAATATGATGAAAATTATATGGTAATTGATTTAATAAAAATATATGATGCAAACTAACTTGAGGAAAAACATCTTAAGGAATAGCAGCCTGAATCTCTAAAAAAGCTCAGGTAATGGGAAGGCTGAAAACGAGGTCAAAAAAAGTCTTTGTGGAATTTTTTTTCCTCATTTTTGTTTCCCTAATAGATGGGTGAATTCCCCATTCTCTAGCATTAAAGATGTTTACAAAGCTGCCTCCTTTTTTTTTCCTCCTTTCTTCCCAATTATTAATCTATTAAAAAAATACAATCCGTTCCAGTGTTAATGCTTTCTGGGGCAAATAAACGTACTTTTCATGAGACATTTTTCTGATCTACGTTCTCTTTTGAGTTTAAAACGAGAAAGATGCTTTCCATTTATCTCCAAAACTTCATGCTAATACTCTTGTGCAGTGTTGCGTAGGGGTTACTGCTCATATATAATTTGTAGAAAACCCATGTAACAGTGTTAAGGCAAAGTATCTTCTTCCTGCACTCCTCACTTCAACTGCTGGTTGCTTCATTTGTGGAGATTGTAGAAACTTCCCAGTTGTGAAGATTCATGACATAACTGCTGATAATTTTGGGGGGATCTTCTCTGTTTGTGGCACATTTACTTCAGAAACATATAAGACTTTCTTCCAGTCTGCTATTTAATATCATCCACCACCTTATGATGTGGACAAATTCTAGCAGGTAATGTTGCAAAAAGTACCATGTTGGTTTTAGAGGAGGAAAAGCTGTATTTTAGTACACCTGTGCAAGCTGAGCAGAAATAATGAAGGAACGGCAAAGTAATGAAATCCTGGAAAGGCATGATGACTTACTGAAGGCTTGCAAGAACTGGCAGAAGAGCATAAGCAAGGACTGCCAGGAAATGGCAGGTACCTAGGAGGCATTGAGAAAGGGGTAATTGGCCTAAACTTTGGATAAACTCAGGCAAGTCAGGTCCAGAAAAAAATGTGTAATTTTCACTCAGGAGCCTAACATTCTGGAAAATATTGCTAGCCGGATAAGCGCTTACCTTTATGGTTTCAAAGCCTCAGAATGTGTCTGAGGTAGCAATGGATTCAAATCAGGCTGCCTGATTTTAGTGAGATTAGTTACAGCTCTGGTGTCTTCAAAATTAGTCCAACAGTATCATGAGCAAAACTGTTTTGTAGAGACGTAGGGTTTTTTTTCCAATTTTACTTTGAGACAAAGATCTCCCACTGCCATTTTGTGGTTGTCATTTGTTCTGATCTTGATCATAATTAGAAAAGTGCAAATACAAAATTTTGTTTGGTGGGGGAGGGGTGTTGTTTGTTTTGTTTGTTTTTTAGGATTAAATTAGACTTCTTCAAGAGTCCTTCAGAACACAAATACCTTTCAGCTCAGGATATGGTCAGAGGTGAAACTGAAGCAGAGGGGAAACGAAAGCAAACTCTCAGTCTTTCCTGACTGGCCATTTGCCTCAGATGGAATATTTTCTACACTGAGCTTCACATAAGCAATGCCCTAAAGTGTGCCTTTCAAGAGAGAAGGAATATCCACAGTCTTGCTCCTTTTATCAAAGCAGTAAGCACTCATTTCCAACCAGCCTTTTCTTTGATAGAGTAAATCAAAGGATAAGAAACTATTGCTTTCTGAAATCAGCAATGTCAGTTCTTGACATAGGGGAGGTCAGTGAAGAAGGGTTAGCTTTGGTGTTATTGTGGCATTAGGTCTGAAAGGCTCTGTGAGATCACTAGCACAACCTGCCATTCACAGACCCCCAAGGATTTCTTTTCTAAATGAAAGGTTGCAAAAAAAATCTCATTCCCTATTCCAGCTCTACATAGACAACATGTTCCCCTTCCCCCCATCAATTGGATGAAGCTAATAGGAATCAGGTCCTTAATGGAGGGCAATTCTGCGCAGGTGGAAAGGCATAAAACGTTTGCCAACCAGTCCGTTTTGACTGGTGGTCAATAAAATATTAATATGTGACCTTCATTGTTTTCACCTTCCATTAAAAACCTCAGGACACTGGAACCAAGGTATTCAAAAACACTTCTATTTCCTAGTAACCAGTGTTTATAATATAATATATATAAAAATATATAATAAAAATATCACTATACTCCTTTCGTTTTAAACAGGAAATCTCCTTGTCATCGTCTGGGTTTGTTATTAGCTGCCAACATCCTTTTTAAATTATTTCAAATACAACTGAAAAGGAATGACTTAGCTTCTGTCTATATCCAAACAAATCTTGTCTATGGAGGCTAGGAGAGGAGACCTTGCTTCCACCACATGGATTGCTGGATTAATACTATGGTCTCTCTGGTCCAGCGCTACTCAAGGAAGTTATGTAAAGTCTAAGAGTGGAGCTACCTGCTTCACAGAAAGTTGTGTGAATGTAAAGTTTAGTTTTTTTTTTTTTTCCCAATTAAATTGATTTATGCTGTAGGGTAGCAAGAGAGTTTGTTAAAACATGAGTGAACTAATAAGGATTTAAATCTATTTTTACAGTGCCTCATAATCAAGTGTGTGCATGCACGAAGCCACCTTAGTGTTTAAAGGCAACACCTCTGCATGACCACCAGCAATATTATAGAAGACTGAATTGGTCTGCAACCATAATCAGCCTCCATTCCTCTCTTCTTTGCTACATGGTTAAATATATCTGACTCAGAGAGATGGGAAGGACTGCTCAAAGCACAAGACAGAAACTTCAGACATGCATCATTGATGTTCAGGTCTGCCACAAGCTTCGTTCATGAGTTCTGGTAAGTCACCTCATTTCTTGGTCTTGACATATCCTAAATTCATTTCAGTCTGTTGGATTTTTTTTTTCCCATGGCTTTCTGTCTTTGATACGAAGTGAAATCTTGAAGCCATTACAATTAGTAGGAGATTATGACTATGGCTGGAATTTCACCCCAAGGCATCTTTATGATCTTGCTTAGTTATGAAAGCTCCTAGTGAGTTAAAAGGTATTGCTCTTGTGCTGAAAATTATACAACTGTCTGCTATTATAATTACTAGGTCATGTAGTATTACAGATAAAGCAAAGTGAAGAGCTGGTATTTGTGTCATGCATAATAAGCATCCAAAAGACTTTGGGCAGAAATTACAGTATACATGAAGACTTTTCATTGCACAAGAATGTTTTAGTTTTTTTCACTTGAAAGTGATTGCAACATAAGGCCACAGTTTTAATCTGTTTCTTTTCCTTCATTTTTTATAGGATATATATATATATTTTATTCAATCAAGTTCTTCTGCCACTACATACACTGTCCTATGAATTTATTCATGCGTCAGCAAGAATGCCCATGGATCAGTGTATGAAAACAACAACAAAAATAGGAACTATGTGAAGGAACAATTCTGCATGGAAAGAAAAGACAACCATCTCTAACACCTGACTGAGCATCAAATATAGACTCAATGATCAGTGCAGAAAGGATGTCCTTGGAACTAACTTTTGCCTGATATATGTTGTTTGAATGTCTTTCTGGTCATCATCTCTGTGTACAGTGCAAGTGTGGCTGCTTGGTATGTAGTGACTTGTATCTGCAGTGCCCAGGGCTGCACCCCCTGTAGCAGAGCGGTCCGGCTGTTGCTTGGCCAATGCCTCTGCTGATGACACTGTGACTCTGAGACATAAAAATCATTATTGTGTATGTGTGTGATATTTTTATGCAAAGTGCTTTATGTGCTGAGGTGGTTTGTCACAGACTTCTTAGGTGGTGCCTGCTTGGTTAAGGGCATGTGAGCTGTCCTGGGACTAGACGGGAGACTTGTTAGGGTAGTGCCAGCTGCTCTTCTTGTTGGGGAGAGCTGGATACAGTGTCCTCTGTGGCCATAATGTCTGCCTGCACTGTTCCTCCACCACCTCTGCTGAGATTCCCTCTAGGCGGAAAACGATTGATTTATTCCAGAAAGAATGAACTGCCATGCAGGCCTCATAAAGGGCAACAGAAAAGGGCTGGAGAGAGAGAAAAGAGGATACTAGCTCACATTTTTACCATATTTTACCCTGGACAGCAATCCCCAAGGTAAAAATAACATTGGTGTCTACTCTTATTGTGACTATGGGCCACACAGCATGCAGAAGGCCCTTAAAATCTAAATTTTCTTACATGATTGCTGTCCCAAGTGATCAATCCCTGCAGTGCAAGATAGTATTATCAAATGGTCCCTGCCATAGTAATGCCAATACAAGAGCATTTCTTTTTTTTCTCAGCTCACCTTGCTGCATGAGGGAACAGACTCGTCATTTATACTTAGATCCTCCACTTTACCCTAGACTAAAAGGTATAGATCATTTCTGAATCCAGTTTTCTTCCTTCTCTAATGAGTAGGAAAGGTGCTAATATGAGGCACTTCTTAGGATTTACATTTGCAAAGGCTATCCGTACCTCCAAACCTAACTCTGATGGCAGGGTGCCAATTTTTGCAGTAAAACAACATGCAAGGGAGAAATGACACCTGCCAGCATTAGCTTTCTTCATGCTATAACATTCAGCAATACACTGGGCTCTGAATCTTTAAGTTTTTCAAGCTCTTCAAATCCTGATCACAGGTATAGTCAGGGAACAGATCTCTGTTGTAAAAGAGCATGCAGAGAATATTCCCTTCTCAACACAACTTTTCTTAAGATCTCTGTGGGCCCTGCGCACTACAAGAAGTAGCTATACTTCTGAATTTTATATTCCCCAAGCTATAACTATAACCCCAACACTAACCCTAACGCTATTCACAGCTAGGTGAGACCCTTCTGTAAAGAAACACATAGCTCTTCTGGCACCAGCTCTCCTACCATCATTGAAGGTCCTATAGGATGTATACCTCGTTCGAGTGGGCTACAGAAGCTAAATCTACACCATCCCCTGCCCGTACTTACAGCCAAAACATTGTTCCTCATGGAAAAAAATGATCTATGACCTCAATTACAACTGCATACTCCTTTTCCTGGCTCTTCAGTCCTCCTAGAGTCCATGAGTAGACTGGCCTCTGTAAAGGGCTGATGTCGCAATCCTACGTAACATGCTCTAGGTGACCCTGTGCGTCCAGTGGGGTTGGACTAGATGATCTCTAAAGGTCCCTTCCAACATTATTCTATGATTCTATGATTCTATGTCCTCAACTTAATTTGAACACCAGCTGTGTCCTTAATACAGCAAGAGGACCACAATCCAAGTGAAAACAAGGAATTTGTCCCTGATACCAGCTTTCTATTTAATTCTGGGGGCTCTGCCGAAGTCAAATGGAACCTGGGTTCTCAAAGCATTAGAATCTCAAATCTTTGTCATAAACCTGGTCCTAATACTGAGCTTTGTCATACCCAAGAGCCAATAATCACAGTAAAAGAGAATGTGTATCTGCAAACATCAGCTTCCTTCCTAAACCTGTGGGTTTTGACATACTTTGCAGGAAACTAGATTCAGAAGGCTGTTGCTACGTACCTGATGTCTTTGTGGATGGCATCAGGCAGAGATTTTGGGGCAAATAGATGTGGAGAGGTTAATTTCTGGCTACTCAACATCAACAAGCTATGGGGAGCACTAGCCACAGATCCCTGCATAGCAATGGAAATATTAAAAACACACACATGTGCAGTCACACACATATACATGATGTTTCCTCTGTTCAACATACATATGATATGGCTTTGCTTCCAGCTTTCAAAGAAGGGCTTCTTATAGCATGATGCGGTTATATTTCGCTCCTGAGAAGAAAAGTTTAGAAAGCAAAGCCTGTCAGGATATAGTTGAGGAAGTGTCTGCTGTAGAGGAAGCCAGATCTTTTGCTTTCCAATACCCTGTCTTTGCACACTCTGAGAGACACTGTCCTCTCTCAGGTGCCTGAGTTCCCTCTGAGATGTTCACTCTGAAAAGGAGCTAACATGCATACAGTATGTGCAATCAGGGGAGCAGGACAAAGCAAGGAATGACCCAATTTGCCAAAGCAGACACTTTAGGCAGCTACTACCTTAATTACCTACTGAGTGTATCAGTTTAGGTGATGTGACAATTTCCCAGTCATAACAATTATGTTTCTGGGCAGACATTCACTATTTTGGTGGGCTTATCAGGCCTTCTAGGTAAAATATGCATGAACACATCTTGCCATTCTCCACAGACAGGCTCCTCTTACCAAAAGGTTAGTATGTGCCCTTTTGTAGCTGACAGTGTTGGAAACGTTCTTCATCCTTGCAGCATTAAGGTGGAGAACTTTCTGGCATGAGTCTTTTAAACTTATTCTTGGTACCATTTTCTTGATATGATTTGATCCATATGCTACTGGAAAACAGTACAGCACAAACACAAGGGTACTGCATATCTTTTGAGAAAAAAAAAAAAAAAAAAAGCTAGAGAGAAGCAAGATTATGAAAGCTGCATTTTTTTTTTAACTTTCTCTCATTCCTGAAACTGCCTTCAGCAATTTCTGTAAGAAAAGACTGTTATTAGTGTTGGTAGTATTACAGGAACATTCAGCTAATGGTTTTTAAGAAATGGTTACAGAGATACCTGTTTGCTTGTGTGTGTATGTGGAAAAGAAATATGCCACTTATATGAAACATCCTGTCTAGATATACTTAGTATTTGAAGACTCTTTATAGACTGTTATACTCTGTTGATACTAAAATTGATTTCTTGGTTTAATTATTTTGCAATAGGATAAACCCACTAATTGTGCACCTAAATAAAATTGAATTTTAACACATTGAATGACTTTTTTATTTTACTTTGGATGATAATTTATTGATGCAAATAGAACTCCTTAATTAAATTTGGCATATCCAGGTCCATTGAGGCCACATGTTAAACTCTTTTGCCATGTGGCTTTACTGCTTCTTTTTAAAAAAACTTCAGAACAATGTCTTGATTTTCCTAGAATGGGTTGTGTTTATTAAGGACTGTACAGCCAGTGAGTTATTTTGACTGTGTTCATAAGGATTCCACATGGGTTTAGCACAGATCTTCTCTGAAGAAGGATCATTAATTTACAATTTTTCATTAAATACATCAGAGATTGAAACCCATTGTTGCTATTCTGGAAATAGATATCTCAATTCAAGAGAACCTAGCTGAGAATCTATAAAAATAGAAGGAGCGTGAGGAGGACAGAATTACATTTATCACTATCACTCAGAGTCTGGATTCCAATCAAGCTGTACACCTGTACAAAGTTTAACAGAAAAAAAAAAAAAAAAAAAAGATAGCTTCAGCATCACTGATCCTCTCAGGGAAGCTGAAGACTCAGGGCGTCACCTGCATGTCTACGGAGATAGAGATGGGGAAACCCAACTGGAGGAGAAGTCAAAAAATGGTTCTGCCTGGTGGTACAAAAGGTGGAGCAGTTTTGTTGCAGTGATAACCCTTGCAACATGGGTCTGCTCAGGCTATGAGAGTTTGTTTCTATGATCTTGTGCTCTGTGGAGCATGGTGAAAAGCTTCTGCACTAAAGTTTAGCTGGAAACAGAGATTAGTGGCCATGAGTTTTTTTTCACATCAAAGAACATGCGTTGATGCTACTCGCTGTCTGCTTCGCAGGATGAAACTGAGATGCTGCTAGAGACCTCTCAGTTCCCAGCAGTGACCACTGCCAAAATCAGTGCTGAACTGCTGTCACTGTGCCACTGGCAGCAGCAGGCAGGTGAAGAGCAAAGAGCTCTGCTAGGGAGCTATCAACAGCTGTCTTCTTGCTCACTAGAATGGCTGCAAAATCAGGCAGGGGAAAAAGCCTTAGAATTGCTTTGCTGATTTCACAACTGTGGCAAGAAGACAGTGTTTGAATTCTAATTTTGATATTGTGCTTTACTCAAAATAATGACACCTTTTTTCGTCTTGATTCTTATATCCATGTCATGTTTAGATCTTAAGCTTTTGTGCCACGTGAGTAAACAGTGGCAATACATCCAGATATTTACATTCAGAATAAATCCACAATGAAAGGCTAAAAACAACCATGAAACAAAGATACATGCAGTATCAGAGTGTACATTCAGTTAGTGTTCTTCTCTCTCCCTAATTTTGCAAGCCTTTTGGTAAGTGGCTCCTGAACAATGAGTTATCTATTGCTGCCTCGCTGTGAAAAAGAGCAGCAGCTTTGCTGCTGCTTTGTTCAGGCAATGGTTTCTTTGGTTTGAAGAGCTGTTACCCAAGCAGGTTTACCGCTGGTTGCTTTCACTTGGTTTCCTATGAGCTACTGCTGTTCAGTTCAATTTAATGGCAAGCACATGCAACTATCAGATTCATAAAAGCTACTTAACGTGTGCTAGCCAAAGTAATGCTCAGATTTCATAGCAGCTGAGGGGAAAATCTCTGGGTCTTTTAGGTTCCTTCTCTAAACTGCTCTATGCACAAGATCCCAAAAGCAGAATAGTGCCACCAGCTCTGCTGAGAGGAGTAGGTCCTGTGCGGCCTGCACTTGCTTTGCAAAGGCTGTACCTGTCTCCTTCTCTTCCATCATTTGCAAGGTTTTGGTTTGAAAACCCTCACTATGTGAGGTCCTGTCACTTTGGGCTATATTGAAGTGGTTGAGTTCCTTGGCTTTGTTGTTGTTGTTTCATTTCTGTTTGCACAGATTGGAGTATTTGGGGTCACTGGGTACTAGCATTTCTCTCATCTTCTGCCACTAGCAACCCTTGCTTTCTTCCCATTTATGACTTCATTTTGAAGCCAATAGGCCTAATAGTTTTTGTGCCAGTCACTGGCTTTCCTTTAGTAGGAATCAAGCAGAAATCATCAAGCAGCTCAAAACATCCTCCTTAGCTTTCCAGAAAAAAAGCTATTACCAAGGAAAAGCACTTCTTCCATCCTTTACCCATCTGGTGCCTACTCTGTGGCGATTAAAACTGTTTGGCATAATAAGCTGACAAAGTATTAAGAGAGCAGCCTTCTTTATCAGGTAGGAATTCATATTTTTATATGATTTTAAGATTTTTTTCTTTTTGTTTTTGCTGTATTTTGAAATGGGTTATATATCTACTTTTGGAAAGAGACAAAAATGAAGACATCAGGTAAGCAGAATAAAACTATAAACAAGCCTGCCCAAGACAGCCCCTTGTTTTGAGCCTACCTACTTCGATACATCCTCCTATTTTTTTAAGTACAGTGCATCGAGACTGATTATTTTGGCTGTTCTTGCTCCTGGTTTTTGGCTTCTGGGCTGGTGTCTGGAGTGCAGAGAAGTATTGTCCCCCTGCCAAGCTCATAGGCACGGAGCAGAGGAACTCACCAGCATCCTCTACCCTCTGCAAAGCTAGTTCTCCAATGGGCACACGTGGGATTGGGGCCTCCGCGAGGTGACAGGGCTGCCAACTCCTGCTGTGCATTAAATGCCAAGATTAATGTTGAATGTCTTGATTAAAACAACAATAACAGCAACAACAAAAAAAATGCATATAAAAGGAGTGAATAAGCCAAATACATTCTTTCCCAAATGAGTATAAAGTTTCTGCAAAATTTCTCAAGGTATCTCAGCTATCATAAGTAGAGCAGGAGTTTTTTTAGAACTGTCTGCTAGCACGCAGTGGGTAAATATCATCTGTTGTCTGCTTGCTGGCATTTTCTTCCAGCTCTTTCAGATGTGTCTGCTCACCTAATTTTTTTTGTGGCCTCCTAACTCTGAAACCTACTTCTGTCATTGAGGTTCAGCAAGAGTGCTGTGTGCAGTGTGGGCCACTGCCCTCTGAGAAAGGCCTTTGTCTTACTGACTGAAGAAGGTCCTGAAGTGAGATGGGGCTTCTGAAGGAAAATGGAAATGAACTGGAACTGAGGGGGACAAATGGTAAATGCCTTCAAAAGGCTACTGTGAAGGGAAACGAAACAGAATCACAGAATAGGTGTGGTAGGAAAGGATCCCTGGAGATCATCCTGCCCCAACCCTTGCTTAAGCAGGGTCACCTAAAGCAGGTTGCTTAAGGCTGTCTGGTCAGCTTTTGAATATCTCCAGGGACAGAGGCTCCACACCTCCTCTGGGCAACTTGTACCAGAGCTCAGTCACCCTTACTGTAAAGGTTTTCTTATGGTAAAGGAAGTTTCTTTATGTTTAAACAGTATAGAGGTTGGGGCTTGGGAGCAAAATCCCTTTGTTGCTCCTTAGAGAGGAAGCAGAAGTGCCTTCGTCTCAAGTTCAGAGGGAGAAGAGATTTGTCAGAGGCAGGAAAACCTGAAGGATACAGATTGCCCTGTAGCTCTGGAGGTAAGAAATATACTGCTTGTGCCTGTAAATAGAAAACCTCTCTCTCTAGGAGTACCACTGCAGTTGATAAGGTGGATGTAAACAAACCCAGAACACAGGAGAGCAGCTGAATGTAATGAAGGCAAACAAGTCTTTACACGAGAGGAAGTCCAGCTGGCTTCAGCCTACACATTCATACCTGTCATTTACCTCCTTCCCATGCTTGCAAGATGGGTGTCCATTCTTCTTATTTACTGGGAATCCCAGGCTGTGACTCTTGCATGGTTCCTGTACTAGCCTGCTAGAAGAAGGGTCGGCTGGTGTCTCTGCTTTCTTTGCCATTGGCTTCCCTTGAGCCCGTAGGAGATATGATGTGTGTTCCACGTGACTCCACTCAACTTCACCCTCTCCTGCCTATGGCCAGGTCTGGGAATGAGACAACCAGAGAAAAAGCAGAACTGCCTTCTTTCTCAGATTCCTACTTGGGGCACATGAACATGTGGGAAGTCCCACATCAAGCCAATAGCTTGTGAAAAAAAAAGAAAGGCAGAAGGAGGCCCATTAAAAAGAAAAGTACAGACAGAAGTGTTATTCAATTTGTCATGCAATTGCTACTTACAGGAGGAAGTATTAAGTTAGGTTTACAGATTCAGAGAGGTACAGTGTCAGGGTTGATCGCACAGGAGTGCAATGCACACGCCGAGCTGTCCTTAGCTCTGACAGAGTTTTGGTGGGCTTACATGCTCAGTGCTTTGGTACTGTATATAAGTCAAAGGAGTGTCAGCACTTCCCTCCATCCTAGTAGTGTGAATCAGGAGTGATTCAGAGCTTGTGAGGTGCTGAGATAACTCATATAATAAAATACTTGAAAAGAAAGAAAAGTGAAATACAGGGCTGGATGAAAGGGAAAGGACAGTGTAGTGAACTACCTACTTCTAAGGCCAAAAGAGACCATTATGGCAGTCTAGTTAGACTTCTTCCATAGCACAGACCTCAAGACTTCATTGAACTATTCCTACTTCAGAGCTATGATTGAATTAGAGAGGATATTTTAAGAGAAACTGCCCAACTTGACTTTAGAGGTCTTGGTAATGAGAGACTCCATCACAGTGCTCAGTAAGTTGTTCCTTCTCTATTAAACACGTATTCTTATTTCTTGTCCTAATTTGTCTTGGTTTGGCTCTTGACACCTCATTTCATCTGGCATGCTAGCTTGAAATGGCTTAGTGTGATCCTATCTCTGTTCCCCGGGCACAGGACTCAGAGCATCACCTCTGAGCATCACTCAAGGCACCGCACACATTTTCCATTTAATAAGCTAACTCCTTTGAGCCCTCAAGCTGCAGGTAAACTGGGAGAACCAAGAGTACTTTCTAACTCTCGATTCTGAGCAACCGCTTGGGCTGTGACCTGATTTCATAAGGAGGCGCAAACAGCCTCTCCCTGCTACTGCTCTCTATGCTTTGTTTCTCTATCAAAAAAAAAAAAAAAAAAAAGTGCAGAGAGCTCCTTCATCTCCCTGGGGTGGATGAGAACAGAGGTAGGACCCTACAACATAGCACAGGATGCATGCCCAAGGTGACATATGTGTATGACCAGAATATTTCACCCTCAAATATGCTCAGCAACCTGATAATGACTTTTAAATCTCCTTGTTGAACCTCCTCTGTGATTTCAGCCTTAAACTTTGGACTCCATCTCCAGATGCACTGTTCCAAGGCCAGTCACACCGGTGCTGAATACAGAGGTAATGTAACTTCCTGAGGTAAAATGAGAAGCAAATGTTCTGCAGTTTTCTCTCCAAATTTGATTTTGATTTGATTTGAACAGTTCTGTGCCTAATTGCTTGCCTATAGTGAAAACTTAATGTGTTGATTTTCCAAGGGCTACTGTGCAGCACTTGGAGAACAATCAGTCAGATTTTTTGTCATATCCCAGGCAGCCATAGCAGCATTTACCTGAAATGAAATGTAATATCTCTACAGTGCAGGCAACATTTTAGCTGATAATGTTTCTGCATATTTTGCTAAATAAAAATAGATCCTATCTTTTTTGTTTAGGCAACGGTTAAAAGCAAAGCCAAAATCCCACTTATGTTAAGGTGACACAGTAGCAAACTGGAAGCTGAAGTCGTCTTCCATATTTGACTGCGGTCATATCAGGTCCCAAATTTGATCCTGAGCCATCTGCTAATTGCTGTGGTTTTGCAATCATATATCCCAAAGCTAATTTAGTTTGGAAGAAGCTGCTGGAACCTAGAAACATCCTTGGAAAGTGTCTCTGTTAATGGGTGGTGCAGGTTGTTAGACTGCTCCAATCTGCTCTAGCACAAAATAAATTCTGATAGTTTCTTGTCTTTCTGAGTCTGTTCTCAGAGTCTGCAGTGCTGAGTAGCTGTGGAGGACAATGTAAGTTAAGAGAAGCCCTAAGGCACTCTGTCCTTAATATGCCACTAAAGGGCTGTAGAGACACTGAACCTGCAGGCACGATGGGCAAGACTCCCAGAGCACCTGGATACCTAGTATCGGTGAACACAAGCAAGTTTTCCTGCCAACACACACATTCTTCTGTGGGCTCTGGGGACTCATCTGCCTGAGCAGCCTTCAAACTCCAACCTATGGAGTAGCTCTATACCCCCAACCACTCTGCCAGAAGACAGAGGCTAAATGCAGAGCATGTTCAGACCAAAGTGAGATTTTTAGATTGCCATTTTCTCTTGGAAAGCCCACATGCGTCCCTTCAGATGCAGTGGTGGCAACAATGCAAAGTGTTCCTATTACTGCTGTACCATTCTCCTTGGGGGCCTTTGCTCTAGACATGGTCCTGTTAAGGTTATTAGAAAAATCAAACTAAACAAAGCATGGTGGAAATATAGACACTGATGTGTCATGATCCTTCGCTGTTACAACTAGCCCTCTGTCACTCTAATGACGCATTTGACTCAGTCGTTTAGGGTACATATCCTCATAACACCCTGATGAGGTAAAGGAAGGGCTGTAGATGGGCACAGAAACCGGGTCTATGTTAATAATGGTTAAAAAAACCTTACAAGGTCTGTTCTGTGCCCCTGGTGAAGAGGAGGCAACTTAAGCTATTTCAGTCTGGTTGCTGTATTTGAGCTACTCAGATGGATAAAGCAAAAATTCTAGAAAAAGGACAGGTAGAACCTGGGCTTATCATGTAGTCTCCTCAAGGCAGGGATCTGTCTGTTTCTCCATTTATCTGCAAAGCACATAGCTATGGCCTTGTGTAAATAATGCATAACATGCACAGTCATATTTTCTACACATCCCTGCCTGCACAGATGGCTTCAATGGGAAAATGTCATTGCTGATCATTAAAAGACAACAAACTCTTCAATTATCCAAATAAATAGGTGGTATATTGTTAGCTCTTACAGTGAGTAGGACCCTATGTGGTTTTCTTTTTCCATGTATGCACCTTCAGCAAATTGATTTGATAAAACCCAGTTCCAGACATCACCTTATTTCAAGTTCAGTTACCTAGGAAACCACAGTATACTGCTGGGACAAGCTGCCCGCTTCTGTTCCTGTTGAAGCTATTAAACACATCAGCTTTTCCTTCAGGAAGAGCAGAACACTGCTGACTTCAACTTCTTGCCATTTTATGCAGATAGAGATGGTGCACGTATGCCAGGAGAGACACGTGGTTATAAATGCCACTGAAGAACACTCACATATACACATGCTATCCAGAATTTCGTCCATGCTTTAAGCATTGCTCATTGAACCGTGAGACTATGCAGAGATGTTTTAGGTATCTGTAGTCATGAAGACATGTGCATATGCACTAGCTCTGTATACATATGTATGTGTCCTGATATACCTACTAAAAGTGCTTTGTGTGTATATATGTGCTTATACAAATAAATGTTCTTTCTCTAAAAATAATTGAAGTTTTCAGGACTTCTATGAAATAATAATTTATTTGAGTATCTGAGGTAACAGGGTCTGTTTTCCCAGAGATCTCATTTGTGGAAGGTGAGCTCATCTGCTTTGAGACAATGAGGCCTTTGCAGTCTCTGCTTTGCCTTTTTTTCTGCAAAATTAGCCCCTTGAAGAGCAGTTCTGACACATTGCAGTGGCACTTGCGAGATGGTTGGTGGCACAAAGCCCACGCATCACAGTGATTTTGTGAAACGCTTGATTTCACCATATGACTGTAATGCTGTAGTGTGTATACAACAGGAGCATCTCTCTCAGGTGTGAGACATTTGGCTACACAGTGGCCTAGGGACATGGGGAGCTCAGGTGCTGGGCTGAAGGCAGAGGGTATAAGTGAACAACTGGATAGGGGAATACCATTTCCTTCCTTGCACCAGGGCCCAGGAGCTACACAACACCATTGGGATGCATTCCCATATATAGTCAATTGGTCTACTCTTGTTTAACACAGGTAACGTTGACTGGAGCTAGTTCTTATTTATTAGTAGCCTTGTGAGCAAGAAACCCCATTTTCCCCATGCTGCCTTTCAGCAATATTCCACAGATAGCGTCCATTTTTAATGCTTCCTTTTACAGGAACGTGGAGCCCAACATGCAGCTCACAGATGGGAAAATAAAATCTGCTATGCATATCTCTCTGATTAGCTAGCTCTGTGCTGTGACTTATTAGCCATCTGCAGGCATCGGCAGCCCTTTACCCTGTCTAAGTATCAAACTACCACTACAAATATTATGACTGCTCTCACAGAAAAGAAAAATATCTTGTGGAGGAGAAAATGGTGCCATGATAGGAGTCTGAGACCAAGTCTAACCTGATGGATTTTGAGGAAGACTTTATCCTTTTTACAAGAAAAGATTAGCAGTACCCATTCCTTTTGATAGCCTACATGATAGCAAAGAGAGAGAAGAACAAAAGGCACAAAATATTGGGTTGCTAATTTTGTTGAGTTTTCCCTCTTATGCTGCCCTTCCAAGACCTTCTCCATGAGGAAGGAGCCACTGAACTACAATTACACCACATCGACGCACTTATGGGCTGAAAAGTTGCACACATAAAACCCATCCACATAGCCCATCCACAGCAGGCTCTACCACCTCCAGGTTAGGCTCTTGGGGAAATTCAGAGGCATTCCCTCTCATCTGCACCACTTCCCAGGCCTGTCACAGGGGACTCGGGACTTAATCCAACAGACATCTCCTGTTTCACTTGAGGCTATGGTGAGCTTTATGCTAGGTGCAACTATGAAATGTAGGGACTACACCGTGACTGTAGTGCATCTTGTGGCTTGGCATACACACACACACACACACACACACACACACACACACTCTGGGTGAAGGGAAGGAGGATCTACATGCCAGAGCTCATCTCCCAGTAGATCTGGGCAGATGCAGATTTATAGAACTGTTTTCTATTTTTTTTTCTATTTTGGTGGATATTATTAAGCCCCAGCCTGAGGGGCATCTTCTACTCATTACAGTACTTAAGCATATACTTAAGTGTTGTTCTGACCAGGAACTTAAAGAATAGTAGAGTTGTGTATTTTCTCTGCAAAAGTCCTGATGCACAAAATGCTGAGATCTCCTAATGTCTCCCAGTACAAATATGAGCAGGCAGCATTTGCACTGGCACCATGAGTTATGGCAAGGGGCAACTACCAGGCAGCAAGACACTCTTAAGATACCTGCATTTGTGTGAAATGTGCACCAAAACTGTAGTCCTATCATTTTTTGTAAGTAACTATATCTGCACCGTTCATTCAATTATTGTGCATTGGGCTTTTAGCTACTTGACTCCCTATCAAAATTAAGCAGAATCACAGACTGGAAAATACGCTTATAATCCCTGCTGCTTTTCCTGTCCTATTTGCCTATTCCTTATCTATGCTCATTGTGGTGTCTTATCTTGTGTTCCTAGGCAAAGTGGTGTTCTTCTCTTTCCTGGAAGCTTTTATATGTGTCAGACATTTCAGCTGAGTTTGTGTTCAGCCGAATTCTGCACAGCAGCATCTCTGGAAATCTTTGCTTTCCTGGCTACCCCTAAGTAGTTTTTGATTGTAGTATACCTATATCTTGGTGGATGTTATGTATTCTTGGATGAATTTCTCATTTGAAACATGGAAAATGATGAAAAAAAAAGATTTGGCAACAGTAAACCTTGTGATAATTGTCTGAGATATAAAAGCTGCTGGTTGCTCATAGAGATGGTGGTAGCAGATGCATTTATGTCTGTGTTATCCTGGTTTCTCAACATCCCCAAAGCTTGACTGCTTTTTGACAGAATTACAAAATGAGTGTAGGAAGGGAGGGATATGGAATCGTAAAGACTTAAGCATTTACTTTCTTGGAAAATTAATTCAAGGTATGGATGATGCTAAATAGGTGGAAGACTGGCTAGAGGTCTATAAAATCTCTTCTTCTTTCTCTCCAGATGACTTTTTTTTTCATGTCCTGTATCTTGCAGTATGTTATCCTGTGCATTTCCTGTGTCAGAGGATCTATGCAGGCAACAGAAGGAGGCTCCTACCTGCAGCAGTTCCCACACTCCAGATCCACATACTAATTGACTTAGAAGATCTGTGACCATAAGGAGACAGTGAAGATTTCACTACCACCACCACCCCCTTTAACTGGGGGAGGAGTTTGTTTCTCTGAGCTGATGGATGCCTTGGTGTCTCTGCAAGTCACTTCTCAGTGGCCCATTCTCCCCAGAAGCAGAGGCCCAGGCTCACATTCCTTGGTCTAGAACTGCTCCAGACCACCTGATCCTTTCCGTGCTAAACTACTGTTTTCAGTTTTTTTTATAACTTAGCCTAAACATAATACATATTTTGGAATATGACTTTTGGAAGATGTGGAACCACAAGTTCGGATCTGTTTTCCCTGTTTGAGGAGAAATGAACATCAGTTGGAACAGGAATACAGGTGAAAACGGGGGAAGCGGACCACCTATCTTATGAGAAAAGACTGAACTGGTTTTGTTTAGCCTAGCAACAAAAATAGCTAACAAAGGCTGGAATTGCTGCATACAAATAGAAGAGAGTGTGGAAAGGAGATACTTAGGAGTCAGCTTTCCATAATAGCAAATAGCTTTAAAATATCTAAGAGTCAATCTAGACTGTAAATGAGAAACTTATTTCTAACCAAAGAGCTACTCAAACAGGTTTCCATTAGCCTTGCATGTGGTGGAGTCAAAATCAGCTTTAAGGTGAACCTTGAACAACTGAGGAAAGAGAGTCTACAGCATCACTGCAACAGCAGGATCCTGGGCTGCATGATCTAAGAGGTCATTCCAGGCCCGTATTTCTCAGCAGAGAACCACCATTTAAATACAATATGTGAACAGTGAGCTTGTAGATATCTCATTCAGGTACCTAAAATCACTTAACAATTGACCAGGGAGACTTTTCTACTTGTACCACTGTTCTCCAGCAATGTTGAAAATAAATATATCATTGTATTAATATCTGTGCTCAGATATTAAGATGAGAGTGCTTTGGAAATGTCCAAATTAAATAATCCTATTAAAGAGGAAATTAAATAATCATCTACTTGCTGGGATATTTGTCATGGGTGCTGTGTATTTTAATTTTACTTCAAAGCATTATTGAATAATGGTGTATTTGGGCAAAATATTTTTTTGAATATACAATATGTGGTCATGTAATTAAGATTATAACATAACATACAAGTAGATTTTCTAACTTTTCCACCACTGTTCTGACTTTTGAGTACTTGATTTTGCAAATCATATGGTTCTTTTAGCATAGAGAGATATTTTATTTGTACTAATGTTGAGATGCACTAATGGATCCAAAAACAGTCAGCCAAAGCACATTTTCATTAGTGGTGCTGTTCTCAGTAAGACAGCAGAATTTTAGGCCAGCAGTAGGCAACAAAATACTAACATGAACAGCAAAACTGCTGATTTTCTGATCAGATCAAAACTTGATTAGTCTGAGTTGTGTTTTGTGAAGTTCACTTGCAAGAGCTGCTACCACTAAGACAAGGAAATTTACTGCTGGTAACATTTTTATTCCTAAACCAATTATTTTCAAACATGTTATATGCACTAGCCCTCAGTGAGGATTAACTATATGGCAGGCTTGAACTTTCAAAAACAAGTGAGTTTTAAATTATGAAAGAGCAGGGGGAAGAGGTGAGACTAATTTTTACCATACAGAAACGTGTAAAGTTTTTCAGTGCATCATAATTTGGAGTCTTCTTGTCAAACATGTCAAGGAAATTATTCCCCTTCTCCTCATTTCTTGACTACCTAAGAAAAGAAATACTCTGTGCTTGGATGACAGAGACTAATTCTTAAAAAATCTTTTATTAAATAAATGGTTTATTAAAAATAAGTCTCCTCATTCAGGCAAGGAGTACTTTCCTGTTAAATTCTTTGCAAGCAGCTGAGTGTGTTTGTTTTTCAAACTGCATGAACCAACATCAACAGAAATCTACATTTCTGTTGCCTGGCTGGATGGAATCTGTAGTGAAAACCTGGTGCCTTGTCTGACTCTTTATTATAGGCAATTCAAAATTCAATTTCAGGAAATATTCTTGTATATTATCTGAAAATGAATTGTTGCAGCATACATTCCTGGAAGTAAATTTTCTGCATATTTGTAAATAAGGGATTTCATACGTCTTACATTCCCTACATTCCCCCTAGGTTAACAGGTTTGCTACTGTTTCACTGTTTTTCTACCAAAAAAGTAGTTTTCATCCTGAGAGCTGAACTAAAATGAATGCTGCTTTCAGATTTTGTGGGAATTCTGCCTATACTTTTATAGCTGTGTAAGAGTTTAAGCCAAGTGTGACAAATTTCATCCCCAAAGCAAATATTTATGGAAGTAGAAAGGTGACAGCTAACCCAAATTTGACTTGCTTCAAGATGGTGTAATCCTGACAAAATCTCTACTGAAAGGATATGGGTTGCCAGGATGTGTTCCCCATGCTGGTCACTAAAACAATAGACTGCCAGTGTCAGAAGAATCAAAGGGGTCAATAAATGTATTCACCCAGAACACACAGCAGGGCATCAGGATTTCAGGGTGACCTAGGTTGGTAGAATTTTCATTTATACCTGTCGATGTTCTTTTATTTTGAAAAAAAAAAAAAAAGTTAGGCAAAGCTTCACATTGAAACATCAGTAACACCCCTGGGAAGATTGTGGAAAGCCAGTAGAACCCAAACAATGGGTTAGCTGGTCGCCAAGGACAGATGGCTTGCATTTCTCAGCAAATTGCATACATATTCTCCTTTGGTTTGAGGTACTAATGAGGGTGATCAAAAGGGAATGGATATTTCTAGCACTGAAAAGGACAGAGAATATTTAGTACTAAAAAAAATGGAAAAGGAAGACTGGAAAGGAGATAATTGCAAGTTTCAGGACTTAAAATTTAAGAGAACATAGTGAGACCAGTAGGAGAGCCTATCTCCATCATATTTAGTGTTTTCTATGTTTTTTTCACAGAGTAATTTTTTTTTCCCACATATTGACCATTCTTGGCAAGATGATGTTGCAAAAGATGGGCAGCAAACCTGCTCTAAAAGCGTGACTGGACCTGCCTCCCCAGGGCTTGAGGGCTCAGATATAGCATCTGGTGGCAGCAACTTAATGTACATGGTGAACAGCAAAAGCTGATCTTATGCACTGGTCCACAACAATTGTAAGCTAAATTACATTAGTTTAAATGTTGCTGAAGGAAGTTTGGCTGCCACGTATCTACTCATTAAGCTACTTTATTCCTCCTCCTCTAAGAAAAGGTGATAATTTCAGCAGACTGAAATAAGATAGGGAATTCTCACTGCATGAAACAAAAGAGGACCATGCAGAGCTTCTTGGACAAGTGTTGGTAGCGGATGTCTAATCTTGAAAAGTGAACTGTGCTGTCTTTCCCCACTCCGGCTGAGTCCTATCACCAGGGATCAGCCCTCAGTAGTATCACTGCTTATCCAGAGCAATAAACAACAGCATTAACCTCAAGGGACGAGGCTAGCATAGGGAAGCAGACTTCATCCACCATCATCATTCCTCACAGAGGAAGACAATGGCAGACAGTGCTGGCTGAAACATCTTCCATCAAAAAAGTGGTTGAAAGATGGTTTTTTTTCATGAAGAACATTTGTGTAAAACTATGTCCTCAGTCTTTTTCCAACGAAAATTAGAGCCCTCCCCCAATCAGACTTTTCTCTTGCTAAAATATTGTTTTGCCTTTTCTTAAAGGGTGTGAAGGGTTTTTTTTGTTGAGGGTAATGACTTTTTTCCCAGGAAATTTAGAAGATAAACATTTCTCTTGCATGTAAGAATTTATAACTGTGTTTCACACATAGATCTGGATTAGATATTAAAAATAGCCATAGAGGGTTTGATCCTGCCAAATGTTTAACATATTTCCAGCAAAGGCATTTGAGTTGTATTACAAAATTTAAGCTCACAAAACAGCTCAACTAATGTTGTAGAGATGGTCTGAATGCTGAGAGTTAAGCATATGTTCACCTGATTGGATCAAGTTTTCAAGGATGTGAGAATGAGCTGACAGTTTGGAATACAGTCTCTTTCTGTTTTTTGTTTATTTGTTTGTTGTTGTTGTTTTGGTGTTTTGTTTTGTTTGTTTGTTTGTTTGTTTGTTTTTTGTTTAGCTGACAGGTGTACAATGGCCAGTCTGATTTGATCTGACCAACATGGTCATTTTCAGTTGGCAACCATTCCCAAAAATGCCTGTCACCCTTGAACAGTTATCCAGATTGATCGAAAATCTTCACCACATTGTGCATGATATGTGCCTGTGAACTTCTTTCAATAACCTCTTTATGTCTTTATGTTTCAAATCTCAGTCTGCCAAATGGTTTGAATCAGGTTGATCTTCCCCTGGAATCCTTCCCCATAATTCCTATTTGTTTAGATCACAAGACTGTATACTCAATTAATTAAGCAATCTATAAATCCATAAATCTTCCCCAATATCTTAAAAAAATGAGGAGATGTCATAGTCTGCCCCCCCCTTACTTTAGTTCATCTGATAGTTCTAAGAACAGCAATAGTTGGTCTAGTTAAAAATCTCAGTCTGTTCCAGTAGTCTGTTTTCAACTATGGCCCACTGCAGTGTCACGGAGAGAGTGAATGTAAAATTCAGGCATATGCAGAGCAATTTTTCTCCTGGAAGAACATCTTAATATCAAACAATGAGATACTCCGGGATTTCCTAACCTGGATGCTGCATATGCCACCCTTCCTTCGGTTGAGATTGTCTCACCATTGTGGAGAGATACCCTTTGGGAGCTGCCATTATGTGATTGCTAACGCTTGGCAGTCATTCCTCTGCATGAGCTGTGGGGAATCTCCATCACTGCGCAGCCATCTGAACCTCATTTCTAAAGGATCCCAAAGGTCTTTGCAATGTTTGTTTATTATTAGCCTCATTTATCTCTCTCATGACTGATTTTGAATATAAGGAAAGTGGATCCTGTTAAAAAATTCATGTGTTGCTATCTAGGACACAGAGTCAAGTGTGGAGTAACCCATATTTCTTCATCATACTATTAAATAACAAGAATTAATTTTACTTTATGCCAACTAGCTAAGCACAGCTGAACTAAATTTTAACATGTGGCAGAGAGCTGACATCTGCTAGATTAAAGATGTCATATGTGGATCCAGGATATTTTACTAAAATGATGAGTGAATTGCTTCTGACATCACAAAGTACCTTATTCTTCTTGCTAGGGAAACATTTCCAGTTTGCCATGCCCACTATTAGCTGTTGATCCTAATGGTAAGGCCCACAGGAGGTAACAGTACATGACCTAGCAGTCTTCCTCATGTTAGTAAGGTGCATAAGTCTGTGTGAGAGGGAATAGTTTAGCAAAAAAAAAAAAAAAAGTGGTTATATGTCCTGTGGAAGAGTATCTAGGGAATGGAAAGCATGGCTGCTGGCCTGTGAGCAACATCCCTGTGGTTAAAGCTGTTATTGGTGACACATAGTCTCCAGGGACAGCAGCTACCAAAGTCATTTCCACCCTGTGCTGCTTATGTCCACCTTACTGGTTGTGCTGAAAAAAAGTGTCTGTGAAAAATGGTGCTGTGAAATAAAGCAAGGTAGTGGTATTTAAACTGAAAAGTCAGCATTTTTCAACCCAAACATACTATGTGGCCACCTCAGTGCAGAAGATGGGGATGGATATGAATAGCAGGATCTGGCAGCGGGTGAAGCCGGAGTCAGCTGTGCCTGCCCCTTACTGCAGTCTGTTTTGCAGTGGTTCTTCCATTGACTTTCCAGCAAGAAAAGCTCAACAGTTACAGAGCTTCTGGGTCCACGGTGACCTCAGGCTTTTTTGTTTGTGGGTTGGTTTTTTGTTTGTTTGTTTCCTAAAACAAACGGATGATCCTAAAAGGGATCGTTACAAAAAAACAGCTCATTTAAAACAAACGAACAAAACAAAACAAAACAACGACAAAAAGACCCCAAAATAGATAAAAAAAGAATGACTGAGCGTGACCTTTGCTGTGTATTTCACCACGATACCTCGCTAGAGACTGCTGTGGTCTTTGTGATTAGACTGCTGTATTTTCCCAACTGCTCTTCTTTCTAGGCATTAAAAATAACAAAGCTAAGAAATACAAATTTTAGCTGTAACTGGTTGAACTATCCTTTTCAAACAGCAAGTACATTCTTGGGTAACTCATGAGCAGGAGAAAGAGACAAGGTTATTTATCAACTCATTTGTTATGGCTTGAGCCCACTCCAGAGCCCTTTCGTATGTATCAGGGACAGGGATTCACTGATCAAGCCCAGAGCATGGACCTTACCAGCAGTCTCCCCTTGCAGACTTGCTGGATGACTTTAAGTAGATTGATGAATTAATTGGGGTTCTGAATCTCCCTGTATGCATGAGGACTAGAGCAGTCCATTCAAGTTTTTAGGCTACATCAGTAGTATTGAGAAGCCTGGAGGAGTGATCTGCTGCAGTACAATGCCCTGTGGGGTATTAATGAAAAGCCCCCAAAACGACAGCTAAAGAACATGAGGAGAGGAGCCATCTAAGAGCAGGGAATTTGCCATCAGAAGTTCCACATGGATCAGAAAATAATCCAGATATGAGAAAGATACCTACTAACATGGTTCAAAGTATTAAGCGAGGTAAACATTTCCTCTGAGCTGTTGTGAAGTCTCCAGGTTCCTTTTGCAACCAAAACAAAGTGCAGAGGGAATGACCACAATGAAATGGTAGTGATTTTGTACTGTCCACCCTTTTCAGATGTACTTAAGACAGCAAAAGCTCCCTGGTCCATGTAACGAATGACCTTTGTCTGCTTGAACTTCTCTCTTCTCTGCAACACATTGCAATGCTAGTGGAAACCATGCTGGCTTCACTGTCCTATCACTGTGGAGAAGAATATAACAGACAGAGTCCTCTATTTTCAGTAAGCAGGAGAGGATGGAGGAAACCTGATAGCCAGGAGCCCTTCTCAGTTCTTTCATGGAACCCAAGTCACACATACACATCCTTGGTAAAAAGCAGTGTTGCACTTAGGTTCTTTTCGCTTCTTCAAAGTACCAAAGTTTCCTTTGGGTATTTGGCCCTAACTGGAAATACGACAAATCAGGACCACAATTATTTATTTCTCATTTATGAATGAATTTCTAACTGCCTGTTTTCAGTCTGAGTGATGAGAGCCTGTGTAACCTGGCAATCTGCCTCCTTTTTTGTAAATCCAATGAATGGCTCCTCTTCATGCGTGTTGCTGCTGTAGACATGAATGCCACCAAAACAGGTAACAGTCTGCAGAAAAGAACATCTGTAGGAGAAAATTAATACAAAAAAAGTGAAAAGTTTCAGATTCCCTCTGTGCGCTAGCTATGTAGAAGATCCCTTAGGACTTCTCAGCCTACTCATTACATTGCTCTCACTCCTCTAAGATAATGAATCACGTATCCCAGGACTTGTCAGCACAGTGAAAGTTATCACTGATTAAGTTAGGGTGCAAATATAAAGTGCCATTGCTGTTTCTTAAGAGCTTGAGTATCAAGTTAAGCAGGAACAACGCACACTGATTTTGCAATAATATCATCCACACAAGGTGTTAACCAGGAGCAGACCATTGGAAATGACAGAGACATAGGTGAATCAGTCACACTTGCCTAAACCTTTCACAGAAGCTTTTATAGTTGTCATCTATGGGAGGGTGTTTCAGACCAGCACCACTGAGGCTCCTGTGGATAATATCGATCAATACCATACATGTCAAAATCTGCACCAGAGTTTGCAAGGTTACCTTAAACTGGTAGAGATGGTTGAGGCACTTGCTTTGCGCAAGGATGGTGAAGAATAAATGCTGGTATATTTGCCTGCTGAGCAGCCAAGCAAAATAAACGGCATTTGACAAAACGTTCCAGCAGCAAATAACAGCCAGAGCTAGACCAGACCTGTCCAAAAGTGCCTGTGTCTGGTAACAGTGTTGCTGCTCACGCAAGTTGCTGTCACGCAGCATGTCTATGAAGGAACCCTTTAGCAGGTTGCAAATGCTTTTTTCTCATCTTTCACTTTTGTAGATTTTAATGAGTAATGCTGCTCTTATTCTGGAATTGCTGCTGCTCAGTAGGATTCATCCAGTCATCTGAGTGGATCTATCATTTAACAATTTGATGCTTGACCGGCAAAGCAGTTCACTTCTAAACTTGCACCTGCTGTCTGAACTCAAGTGAGGGTCCTAAGCATTACACAGATACATTTCAGCCTGACACCCCTAGAGAAAAAAGACCTCCCAAAACTCACAGAATTTGGCTTTCCTCTATGTTTTCATAGAAATATGAAATATCTCTAGATAAGAATATGATATATCCAGAAACACTTAAAAAAAAAAGAGATTAAATAAAGTCTAGCCAATATAGAAAGGTGTGAGTGTAATTAGGTCTCTGCTCTCTTTCTTAAACATGGGGGCAGGGGAGGATACACCCTACTCTAGCTATGAACCAGAGCACTGTAACTTGGAAGCCAAATTTCTCAGCCAACGGCAGAGAAAAGCCAGTGCTTTTGGAAGGCAATACCAAGGTGGTGTGAATACCCTTCCTTGGAACTGTTCAGCAGCTGGTTTGAAGTGTAACTGGGTCAGTGCTGGACCCTCTGCTTGTGAGGGGCACATAGGCTTGACCCACTCACATCTGTTCTGGTCTCTCTTATGCAAATACCAGTGGGCTGGCTCCTGCCATGAAGCATGTGAGGCAAAGGGTTGAAAAATCCTCTTTTTAATGCACTGCAAGGTAGGAGCAGGCACACAGGCTCTTAGCCATGGAGCTGCTGACTGAAGGTAACTGTGAGGGTTGAGCAAGCTGTTTTTGTGCTGTTGGATCTACTACACCTTGCACACAAGCTCCGTCCATCCCAGTATCCTGAGTATCCTAGGGATATCACAGAAGGGGAACTACAGAGGCAGGATGGAGGTACAGTTTTGAACTGTAGGAGGTATAAGGAGGAACAGGAGGATAAATTTCTTGAGGAATAATTTACAGCCCTGTGCCTAAAACTTTCTTCAAGCACTGCATTACGTAGAATTGTCCCATCAGCTAATGTCAGGAAGGATTCAGAGCAAGTCCCTTAGCCTCCTAGATAGCTATGTCAGAATTTGCCTGGCAATGTGAGCAAGAAAACATTATCTAAGGGAGTCTGGCTAAGATAATGGTGGAAAACGGCAAGGTTCAGGGAGTACTAGTGCCTACAGTAAATGAAACCTGCATTCCAGAGAGGACAGATGTCAGTGCTTCTGTATTCTCTTAGAGGTGTTGAGATACAGTAGTAAAACTACCCAAAATGGCTTCTCACAGTTTTCTCTTCTACATGATCAGTACAGCTTTTGTTTTTTCTTTCAAAAATAACTGTTCCATCAAACCACCCCTGAGGCAGTTAGCATGCGAGACACAAAGCAACAGCCAGCCCATATGTGCACTACGGGCAAAGACCAAAATGTTTCAATGTTGTCTTGAGGTCTGTAGCGCAATCTTTGCTGACTCTTGAAGAGAACCGCAACTCCAGCTGATAACCCTGGAAACTGAGAGAGTCCAGCACCTTTGAAAATCAAGCCTAGAAGAGCTCAGACAATTTCCCTCAGTGCCTCAAACCCAAGGAAAGTTCCTGATTGTTGTTTTTTGTATTGGAATTTCCCAGGGCCGGAAAATAACCCATGGAGTTCCAATTCCATGTATTCATCAGACAGATTTACAGCAGAGAATGCTGACTGAAGCCAGGAATATTGTGTTCTGCACTAAAGATGACCACCTGGAAACTGTCTGATGAAGTACACAGAATTTCAAAGATGTATTTCTCCAAAGATCTAATGTGACTTGGAACTATAGTTTTATAATCACAAATGGTTTTGTTCACACCACACTCCTTAATAGGTTTTACCAGACACTGAGCCCATTTCAAGAATGTGTCAGAGCAACAGAACTGAAGTTTCCAAAGCTGCTTCCTGACCTTTAAATACACCCTTAAGGCTCCATTTCAGGCTCCTCAGGCCCAAGGACTTCATTTTCTGAGTGCAAATTACAGAGTACACATACGTCAAATTTGTATCCAGCCCCTTTTGGCAAGTTGCTGAGTCCACATGCTAAAGTCACGTGCTGTTTACACAGACTATTGTGGCCAACCTCTACAAACTACCAAGCAGTTTTCCTTTATGGGAATAGTCAGTGTAAGCATTTTCTTCTTGCTTGTATTTCCTCTTATTCCTTGGATATCTGAATCACCTGCTGTAAGTAACCCAATAAATAAAAGTAGGTGATGATACTCTTGGCATGGGTAAAAAATGCCAGAGGCCCTTTGCCCTATAACCTGTCCACTTTGCTGAGGGTCCGTGAACTCTCTAGGTTGTGTTGCCAGAACACTTATTCGCCACTATTGGGTTAAATTTGGAGGCCTCAGCTGACCAAAGTTATGGCTGTCAAGGAGAACATAATTTATAAAGATGCTTGAGAAAGACAAGTTTCAAAAGAACAAGAACCTTGGAAAAGAAGTGTAACTGGTCAAGGACCAGCTGGATCCAAATCATAGGATACTTCCTCTGTCCAAGCAGGAACTAAGAGCGATCACCCATCCCCATAGATCAGTGCTGTATCTCTGATCTCAAACCTGACGTGTAGCTGCCACCAGACAAGAAGGGCTCAAGATCCTGTTTCCATTTGGAAGGAAAATGTGTTTGAATGGTTGGAATGTAATGTGATACAGCTTAGCATAGCAGCTAAGCATAGCATATACAGCATAGCAGCTTTTTTTCTACTGGGTCCTTTGCACACAAGGGCTTCAAGCGTCCACTGAAATTGAGCAAACACAGGAGTGTGCAACATGCTTTCACAGGTCTGTGTTTCACAGCTGGCCCTTCTGCACAGATGAGACTGCTCACCAAGGTGAGTAGTGCTGCTGCTCTGAGCTGCTGCCTTAAGTCAGCAGCAGCTAGCACTGGCACGTCTCCTGCAGAGGCACCCCATGTTGTACATCTCCAGGCATGCTGGCTCCTGCTTCTCCTGTGGGGACTTCAGCCCAGGGACACTGGTCAGAGAGAGAACAGCTTTCCCATGTGCTCCGCAGATAGCATAATGAGCCCCTGGGAAGAGCAAGTTTAGTTCAAATGAGCTTTAGTTCGAATGACAGTAAGTTTAGTCACCCACTTCCTTGTAACACCCTCTCCTTGCATAGCTGTGTCTAAGGTTAGGTTCACTCTGGAATGTAATGATGGCAGTCCAGCTGACAGTATTATTAACTGTTTGGGTGCTGAATGACCTGCAGCAGAGTGTCATAACTTGGGACTTCTTCCATCTCTCAGATCTAAAAGTAACATATGCTGAAATTTTAGTACCTGAACAGCCATATATATTTGTTTGGAAGTCTTTGCCCCAGTAAGACTTCAGAAAAACAGCTGACCCTCCTGGTTTTATATCTGTCAACAAACTTTTGCATAAAGTCAATGATGTTAATGATTGAGACTGTACTGTATTTTTTATTTAATTAAAAGTACATATTCTGTGAAGAACAGCAAATATTTAACAAGAGCAAGTATATCCTGTAGCTTTTCATTTATGACATTGACAATCTAGAAAGACAAAAGCGGCTGGAACAGTCCATGAAAGGTCAAAAAGTCCACAGGGTGGTGCACGTCACTCCTGATAGGTGTTCAAGCAAACCTATCCACGAAGAACTCTAAAGCTAGAAAATTCAGGTTAGGCTTAGGAGAAAAATCTCTCTAACACTAAAGGAAGTGCAATGCTGAAAAGGGCTATTGGGGAAGGCATGGAATCACCTTCTCTGATGATTTTTCAAGTCATTAAACATGAGACATATTTCTGATTCCTGCCTGAAAACCTGTTGTGCGGATTCTGCTTGCTGTGCTGGGCCACTGTGTGCCTTGATGCTGAGAGGGAGATTTTTTTTGTTAATCTGTGTTCATTTTAAGGACTGTTATGTCCTCTCCTAGCTTATTCCTGATCTTATTAAGGCTGACTTCTCCAGTAACTTCGGTGAAAATGATCTTTTTTGTTGTAGTCTTAGGTGGGTTTTTCTTTTGCAACATGGCATTTCTGTAAATCTCCTGATCTTTGCTATGTGGAACACGAAGCATAAGTGGTTATGCAAAAAATGTATAAACAGCAATTTGTATAATACCTGCCCACTGTCACGGTACCTCGTCATTTACTAGGTGGCTGGACAGGCACCAGAGGAGCCAGTGTATCTGCACTGGCCTATCAAGCGTGTGCACTTGTACCAAGCATTGAATTTGGTCACTCAGTCAGAGGGCGTGTTTGTACAACTTCACTAAAAGGGAAAGATTGGATAAGTTGGTGCTCACTGCTTTATGGACACTCTGGCCAGGATGCAGCCGTGCTTGGTTACAGAACCACAGAATCACAGAATGGTTGAGGTTGGAAGGGACCTCTAGAGATCATCTAGTCCAATCCCCCTGCCCAAGCAGGGACACCCAGAGCACATGGCACAGGGTGGCATCCAGGTGGGTTTGGAAGATCTCCAGAGAAGGAGACTCCACAACCTCTCTGCGCAGCCTGTGTCACCGTCACAGGAAACAAGTTCTTCCTCACATGGAGACGGAACTTCCTGTGTTTCAACTAGCACCCGTTACCCCTTGTCCTGTCACTGGCCACCATAGGGAAGAGTTTGGCCCAAGTCATGGGATACAAAACACTTGCTACATCAGGTAGTGCTAGTGTCATGGAGAAACACAGCAACTCTCTGGGAGGTAACCATTCCTTCCAGACTAAATTATATTTATGTTGGTTTAAGTTCAGACAGTTGGGGGCAAATTTCAAGCTAAATCAAGACTATATTAAGATGAAAAAAAAAAAAAAAGTGACAATAGTTATAGCATATAGCCATAATAGTAAAGACGGAAAGGGCTTACTATTGCTAAATTTGAACCTGCATGGGTGTTTATGTAGACTGTAATCCAGAGGCCAATGGATCCTTGGTATCTTTGAGGAGAGGCATTACAGACTTCAAAATCTTCTCAAACAGAATGGGACTTCCATGTTCCAAGTGATTTTTAGTTTGTGTTTTAGCATTAAGAAAGTTGAAGCAAGTTGATTTGCACAAAGCACAGAAGTGCTGCCATGGTAGCCACAGGATATGTAAGTGAAAGGCTATACGTGAAAGTTCTTCAGTGTGTAAAGTAGGAGTACTAGAGTCATTTAAGCTCACTTAAAGGATTTTATGCAATAATACACAGGAGAGGAGGTTTTTTTAATGCACTGATGGTAGGTGCTTATAAATCCCCCTGTAAAGGCATGCATATATGTCAGATTGTTAAGACACACAGCAGCCTTTCTAAAAATGCAAACATGGTACAGGGAGTAGCAAACCCTGCAGTAGCACTCTAGAAGAGAGTAGTAGTAGGATGATTTCCTTTGTAGTAGGACCTACTTAATTCAGTTATGATGAAGGAAAGGAGTAAGCACTAGTATCCATGGCTCCCTCTAGTCAATAGAAAGAAATGCGTACCACACGGAGACAATTCTTGCCATATAAAGATACCCATTTAGGATGTTTGGTCATAGGCGAGATGAATCCAAGTGAATTCTAGTCCCATGATGATTTTCATTAGATATGGCAATATCCAGAAGAATATTTTCTCCAGCATGCCCTTCTGAAGGTAGCTCTTTAAGTGTATCAGGGCTCTGCACCCACGAGACGGTCTTTTTTTTTTTTCCCCCAGTAAAACAACTTCACTTTCCTCTCTCACCTTCTCTTTTTTCTCCCAGTATTTAGGTCCTTGCTAGCAGGATGGCTCATTTTTTCTTGTTGCTAGGTTGGTAGCCTAGTTTCCCAAAGAAAGTAAGCTTATGGGATCACACCGTCTGTGCAAGTGCCAGTCAGTCCCTCCTAAAAAATTTTTGAAGCTGTGAGCTGATTTTGATCAGACTTGACAGGAGGGGTGGAAATTTGAAAGATAAGAGGTACCTACAAGCCTTGTGGAAGTAGACAAGCAGAGGAGAGAATTTCTGGGCTGCCACCTTCAAGAAAAAGCAGCTGTATTACTAGATACCAAAGAATATGCATAAGGGGACCAAGGAACACCACAGGAGACAAAATTTCACAAATTCAGCAGCTCACTGAACTATTTGATTAATAAGAGTGTGAGCAAATTGTTCTTCCCCTCTTCTAGTCTGCAAGGATTCTAGTTGCAGAGCAGTAAGGGGTTGGCTCAAAAACGAGAGTCCCGGTACAGTGAATTTAGAACTAATTGCTGCTCCTTGTCACATTGGTACTTATGTGGAAATGTGCTTGAGTTCTCTGGGCTTCCAGGTGCCTCCATTTGCATGATCTATTTCATACAAAGGAAAAGATAACAAAGTCTAGACCAAACTAACACAAGTGGGGCAAAACCTGAACTGTAATGAATCAGTGCAGCTTCTTTGTAGTCCATTAAACTGGCTTATAATAGGTTGTCATTTTTAACTGCATCTCAGCGACTAAGCATACAGCTCATTTTTCTTTGCGTTTATCTCTACTGTAGTTGCTAATTGCAATTCACTTAGTACAAGAATGAACTTGAGCATAAGGTCAGGGCCAGCAAAAGCTATGCTCGTGCAGAGGCTGTTTTTCACATCTTCCTGATGTGGCTTTTCCTAGAAAGTAAAGCACCTCAGGACTGGCTAACTACCGAGTGAGTCTGAACAGACTCTTCACAGTTCCTTGCTAATGCTCGAAATGGAGAAGGACAACCTATTCACACAGATGGGGTTCAAAGCAAAGCTGAAATCACTCAGCTAGGGGAAGAAAAAAACAAACTAACCACAAGTGACACTAAAATGCAGGAGTAGTGCAACTTTGTGTGTTCTGTGAAATATTGATGTTTTCTTCTCCAAAGGCTTTTAAGTATTGATATGTCACATCTGTGACTTAGGCGGAGACAGCACAAATCACTGGAATCTAAAGAAAAGGAAGGAAATGAAACGAACCTTTGATGCACAGTGAAATAGGAGCTCTCTACTAGTGAATGACATGTCTGGAGATGGACTGAGATCTCTGCAAGAAGAAAAGGTATTGCAGCTTGTCCTGTGAAAGCTAGCCAAGGACACAGACTGAAATTTGCAGCCTGGAGGGTGTGCAGCAGAGAATCAGTGCTAGGTAGGTATGCCACTATGTTCTTTAAAATGAGGCTTCTTCTGAGGTCATCATATACCATAGCTCTTGTGCTCCCAGGGCTTTTACTGAAAATCACAGAGAAACATCCTTTACCTATTATTTGTTCTATCCTTTCAATCTCCATGTTTTTCTTGTGATGACAACTAAAGATAAGATCAAATCATTCTCATTAATAATGCCTATCTCCTCATGCAGCATTTTTCACCCACCAAAAATCTCAAAGAGCTACTCCCATTTAATCGTAAAAGTAAGGGTGAGGGAGAATAAACAAAATACCTTAGCAGTAGAACAAAACTAAGTCTTGCATCACAGGTATAATAAAAGGGAAAAGGATGACTATAAGTCTCAGTGAAAAGCAAAGGTTAAGACATCTTCTGATATTTTGGATCCTGGAATGAAGGGTTACAAAGCAAATGTGATACAGCACTCCCTATTAACAAAATATGTCCCAGGTTTTTCCTTGGGCCATATAATATAGGATTTTCTTGGAAGAGGGGAAATTAAATGGGGTTCACTGATTTATTGGAGTCATTCCTTTGCAATGGAGAGCTTGTGCCAGAGGACTGGCAAAATGAAAGTGACCCCAAGTGGAAGGGAGTTGATCACTTTTATTATCCAGTGAGAATAAAATGCAAAAAGGAGAAATTGAACTGTCAATTTACTGTAAAAGTTCTCTTACTTTAGATATTACTATTAATAGTTCTGACAAATAGAAATGCCATACAGTAAACATGCTTTGACAGGGCCTCTTTAAGAAGTAGATTTGGCAGAGTTAGAACTTGTACCTAGTTGGTCCTGAAGAAAAGCCGACTGAGAGTATCTGCAGTGGTCATTTAAATAGAGACAATTTTCATTAAAAGAATTGCTGACAATGACATTGTTTCTTTCTTTTCTTTTCCTTTCCATTTTTCTTGTTTCCTGCCTTGGAAAGTCTGAGTTAGAATACCCAGTGCTTTCCAAAGTACTATAAAAATGATGGCATTAAAG
This sequence comes from Nothocercus julius, assembly GCA_013398735.1. Lineage (NCBI taxonomy): Eukaryota > Metazoa > Chordata > Aves > Tinamiformes > Tinamidae > Nothocercus > Nothocercus julius. The sequence goes on from VZSV01000039.1 coordinate 5,443,083, forward strand.
TAATAAAGGATGCACTGGCCATTCATTCTTGAATCTGCTGCTTAATAGAAGAAGTGTCCTGAAGAACATAGATGGGATCTTGGATGTCTGAGAGAATTTGGAAAGTTTGCCACAGTGCCTAATCAATTGATATTAAGAGCAAGATCTCTGGAGGTGTTAATATGACCTACACATAGACATTCATGTTTTGGTGGCATAAACCCGAAGTTCATATTTGTACAGCATGCCTGTCCAAGGCAAAACTGAGCATCCAAAATGCTTACCTAGGCAAAATGCATATTGTCTTCTGGATGTACTTTTTTCACAGCGAAGGACTTTGTAAAGAAGATTGGTAGTTGTTTGTCCCTTGCAGCAATACAGTTTCTCCGACTGAAGAAAATCCGAGTACCTGTGGGCATGGATTTCTGCTGGTGGATACCAGCTACCAGCATGCAGATAGACTCATCTTGACATCTTCTGCAGGCTGTTTCTATCTTTCGCTTGTATCAGCCTAAAAGATTTAAAAAAAAATATATAGAACCCTATAAAAAGTAAAAGATTTTTACTTAAGGCAGCAATCTGGGCATGTGATCACCATGAATCATTCAAACTCATTTCTGAAATATTTCTTGAAAGGCCAAAGGTATCCCAGTGCAGACTGCCATTAGATAACTCTTAACTTGGGATTAAGGGACTTCTTTGAGTAAGGTCTTGTCACACAGACCTCCCATTTCTGAGGAGAAAGGAACAGCCAATAACTCACCGGTGCATGTATGGCATCTTTCCCACATCACCTCCTGCTTTTCTCCTCCCTGGTGGAACTGGATAGCAGAAGGTCCTTGTCCTAAAGCAAACCAAACCCTCTTGCTTTACTGCTGCTGCAATGGGCCTTGGGTTGAAACTGTCCTTCAGGAGCCACCGCAGTCTGCTGCAAGTATATTTGCCAGTAGCACCATTCATCATCAGCTGCTGCTAGCCTAAAGCAACTCTTTTGGGCAGCTAAAATTACCTCTGGTTTTGTCACAAAGACTGCTCTGCAGTCCCCATCATTTTGCCCCATAAAAAGCACTACTTTGCCCTGTGGCAAAGAATAAACTACCTCTGAAGAATAAACTGATCTGCTACATCCTCAAGCCAGACCTGCACACACCTCGCTCTCCAGCTGCCTGTGAGCAGGATCTGCAGCTAAGGCAGGAGGAGAGGGAAAAGATGGAGAAGGAGGGAGGGGGAAGGGAAGAAGGCTGCATACCTAGAAAGCCAAAGCTGCCCCCCTCTCACTGTCCCTGCTACCCACCCAGGAGACACCACCTCAGCATTAAGCAGGAATAACAGAGGCAAGAAATTGGCTCCCCAGAATTAACAAGCCCGTTTTCCTTTAACTGGGGCCTTTGGGCACTGCTGTAATGCATATAATGACACTAATTATTAATGAATCCTATGATGAATAGGAAGCCTGAATTGGCCTCTGTCTCCTTGGATTGTCAGTCCTTCACAGCCTCCACTCTTTTTTGCTGGGTAGGGGCACTGGAAGGGAAGGGGACTGGGGGACTCACCAGTACATTTGTTCCTAGTCTGTGCAGACCAGCCAGCCCAACAGAGCTCTACTGCTTCTCCTGGGACATAGATGTAGCCTGCTGAAAGTCCTGTGAGAAAAGGGCACTGAAGATACTGCTCTATTTTTATGCCATTCCCCTCCCTGCTCCCTCCATAATGACCAACTCACTTGCCCTGTCACCATCTGGGCAGATTTTCTGTGGGTTATGTGTCCTCCTGCAGGTTTTTTTTTTTTTTTTTTTTTCTCA
>VZSV01000039.1:5461933-5472158 GCA_013398735.1 Nothocercus julius
CCCGCCGCCGCCGCCGCAGCCCGATCCCTGCTGCTGGGGTTCGGCGGCACCGCGGGGGCCACGGCGCTGGACCGGGCCGCAGAGGGTGGGCCGGCCTCGGTGCCAGCACCGTGTCCTCCTGGGCGATGATGCGAGTCACACATGCAGCCAGGCAGGGTGAAGCCCTGGGGGAAGGGGGAAACTCCAAGGCTACAAGGAATGCTGCCCAGGCCCAGGAATTTGGGGTTCTCCTGTAGTCTGGCATCCTCCCGGGATGCTGCTCAAGGCCACCTCACCTGGAGCATGGCACAGGAGGAAGCTAAGGGCTCTGTGTGGGCTTTTCACAGGATGAGGTCGCCAGCCTAAAATGCTGTCCTCTACCCTTTCCCAGCTTCCCTCGCACAGCTATTACTATTAGCTCATGTCCTACCTTGGCCAAGCCACCTATAACAATGACAACAGCCAAAGGGAAGCTGCCTGGAGGAAGAACTACCATGGACTTTTACTACTCCACATCTCGACCCCACCTAAGTAACGGTAGCACCTCGGTGTCCTGTCCCAGCTGTGCTACCAGTTGCATCCTCTTGTGCAAGATGCCTGTGACAATCCTCAAGCCTGAACAGGAGTAGGGCAGCAGTGACAAGTGCAGACCCCATAACCCTCCTAGGCTGCAAGTGGCTGAACACCAGGAGAGGGGTTGCATGAGATTAACAAATCACAGCAACTAGAAGGAGGTAAACTGGAGGGCAAGACGAAAAACTTCCTTGTTGAGAGCTCCATTCACAAAATAAAGATAGCGAATGCCATTATCTTTTTATGTCTACATTATGTGTGCAGTGACAGCCTGCACTTGCACCCACTTAGAGCAACCATGAAGCCGCAACCCCCTTCTTCAACTGGAAAGCCAGGGTAATGCTGTATACTTACTCTCATAGTCAGCTGGGGCCTAGAGATGAAAAATGCTGGCTGACCTCATCTCCTCTCGCTCCCCCCACCACCCTTTTTTTGTTCCATTTCTTCTCCATGTTTATGTATCTCCACTATGGATGGTGAGCTGGATTGAAGGGTATAAATTAAAACACAGGAAGTTCCATCTTCATATGAGGAAGAATTTCTTTACTGTGAGGGTGACACAGCCCTGGAACAGGCTGCCCAGAGAGGTTGTGGAGTCTCCTTCTCTGGAGATCTTCAAACCTGCCTGGATGCCACCCTGTGCCACGTGCTCCAGGTGTCCCTGTTTGAGCAGGGAGGTTGGACTAGATGATCTCTAGAGGTCCCTTCCAACCTCAACCATTCGGTGATTCTGTGATTCTGTGGATTAGAAGAAAGATCTGATTGAAAACCAACCTTAGTAATTAAAAAAATAAAAAAGGACAAAAGGGAGATTTGTATTCAGCCAGCTTGGTTCCCTGAGCCAGATCATCATGTAGATGCACAATAGCAAGTGCAGCACAAGCATGAGCAGTGGGTGCCTCTTCTGATGGCAGTTGGTGCTTCGATTCTCTTTCAGCAACCATGAAGGTGCAGCCCTGAACAGACTTGGAGAATTGCCTTTCACACATTCCTAAAACACTGGTGGCAGAAGGGCAGCTAGAACTGAGCTCTTGGGCTCTGAGCTGATGTTCTGTTTCAGTGGAAGAAAATACACAAATGTAAGCTGGAGTTAAGGCAAAGCACTTTTTCCTAGCTCCTTGCTATCATGGCAGCGGGAGCTTTCTCAATGCACACAGATGTCAAGACTATGCCTAAAAGTAGAGTCCTGTTCTTGTTCCTGGAGGGAGCAACTAGATAACCCAACAGTTGTCACAAGACTTCCAGCTGGGGCATTATTAGCACATACGAGGAAGAAGATGAATGAAGTGCAGGTTGAGGAATGTAAAAGGAACGTTGAGTCTACTCTCTTGTTGGCTTGGCCACTTGTGGCTGCTTCGGCTAGTAAAAAAAAAAAAAGCAAGCATGCTTATAGAAGCACTACGGAGTGGAGGCTATGGGAGGATGAAACTCTCATTTTGATAATTGGATCGGTTCATTTATATATTTTAGTCTGCAATATTTTTATCTGCTACTTTTTTTTTTTTTTTTTTTTTTTCAAAGGGTAGCCAAACTATAGGTGCAGGTTAGAATTGAACTAAGCTCAAAGAGGCTTGTATTGAACACATTTTCAACATTACACTATGTAAATCTGCTTTGGAATGAACTTCAGGGCTGTTTTCAAATGTACAGTCATGAAGACTTGAATATCAGGCTTTTGGTATGTCCATCACTGCAGAAATAGCTAGAATGTCTGACAATTTGGCCACAAATCTCATAAGAGCAGACATTTCTGGAGAATTTCTGTCAAAAAAAAAAAAAATCCCTGATAGCAAGGGGCATCAATTATGGTGCTGCAACAGCCAAGATGGGCCTAGGGCAAATTCCTCTGCATGCTCTTGATCCTTGGGGAAGTCCAGTTCCATCTGAAATTCGAGCTTGGCTGCAGCCTTACGAACTCCCCTGCCCTGAGAGTGAACTTATCTATAGATACTGCACAAAAAGTCGGTGGTTTCAACCCATCTCAAACATCAATGCTTGCAGCATTTCAGCATTGCTGGGGGCCTAGAGCAGAATGAAAGGTGGATATTTGTTTAAGTATATTTAACTAACTATCCTAGCCCCTCTCTAAAAGACAACCTTACGTATTTTAGAAGAGGAACTTTTGTCAGTGTCTCACTCAGTTCTGTCAGGACACTTTGCTACTCAGCACGATTTTGCCCTTTTTTTCTCAAGGAAAACGTTCCTCACTGGTCCATTTTTTTCCTGCGCTCTCCTACTCCGTATGTTAAGGTTGACGGCAGCGAGTGTCATCCTGTGGCTGTGTGTAGTTGCTGCTGGGGCTGAGGCACATGGACGGAGCCCACGGCTGCTGCCCAGATATAGCACCGCTAGATATAGCTGAAGTGGCTGGCTCCGCGCGGCGAGGCGTGGAGCCGCGGCAGAGGCGAGTGCCGCGTGGGCTGCACCATGTGCCTGCGTAGCTGGGTAAGTATTTGGGTGGTTAGGCTTGCGCTGTCACAGCAGCACGCTCCGTAGCTAATTTAAAGCTTGCTTGGTGCTCTCTAAACCATCTACCACAAGGGGACCCACTGCATTTGGGAGATGTGCTTCTCATTTAGCTCCAGGCTCACTGTCATGGCTGAGCCTCCGAAGAGGCAGCATGCGCTAGGTAGCAGAGCACCAGCAAAGAAATCTGCTTTTCCTTGCAAAGCTGCCTGCATCCCTGCCTGCATTTCTTTTCCCTTACATCTTTTTCTCATGTGAACTGCCTCTTCACACAGAGCTCGTGCTATCAGCGCCTGAATTCAGGGCAGTAAATACAGATAAAAACTGAATGTCTGGTGCTGTCTGTCAGAAACTGGTCTATTCTAAGCATTCAGTTAGGTTGGGGAGGGGGTGTTAAGTGATTGCAGCTATTTAAAATGCTCTCCTATGAGTGTGTAGGAACTGCACTTGCTCCTCGTTCAGCCTGCAGAAAAATCACCCCTACCAGGTAAATGATGTTTTTCTTTCAGTTTCCCTCATCATAGGTTTGAGAGCCAGCCTTAGCGAAACTGAGATGAAAAAAGAGCCCATAACTCTGTCCCACCCTCTCCCTGTTTCACTGGTCCCCCAAGAGGGCAAAAAGGCAGCTTTGCAACCATACAGAGGTTGCTTTCCTCCTTGTGCTGTAGTTCCTGTTCCTAAGCTGCTAGAAAAGTAGACAGCCACAAAATGCATGCAAATATCAAGCTTAGCTGATAAATGAATCTCTCCATAAAATAATCCTCCAAGATTTTATTTGAATTAGAACAATAACAAGAAGTCATGGACAATGTGGCAGGCCAGGTTTAGAGACCAGCCTCTGAAAGATTCTTTGGGTGACTTTGGATTGGCTGGGGGTGTCTGTCCTCAGCCAAACAGGAGGAACTCGGATCAACTTATTCACCTAAGACCAGAGTTTGCCCTGTTTCCGCCTAGAAATTAGTACTAAAATACTGCCTGTGGTTCACCATGCAAATCATTGTTATTTGATGTAAGTGAAAAGCCTTTTCTAAAAATATAAACTTTTGCAATTGTTCAAAATATCAAAGTGGGGAAGTAAATAAAGTGTATTTGAATGTTTGATACAAGATCTTTAGAAATGGTAAGTGATGGGTAAACCTTCCAGCATAAAAAACAGTGATACAATGCAGAAGTAAATGATGAGTAGAAAGAGGCAATATTCAATCTCTGCTTCTGGGATTTTCAAAGGGGGAAAAAAAAAAAAAAAGGAGAAAGAAAAAGAGAAAAAAATGAAGGAATGTCAACCTAGGCAGATTCTTTTGAAACTCACACCCAATGTATTTGTCCTCTGTAACTTTCTCTTTCAAAAAGCCATCTCAAAAAAAAAAAAAAAAAAAAAAAAAAAAAAAAAAAAAAGATGTCACTTGACCACAATCAAGACATGCCAGCCAATCCAGTAAGGAAAGAACTATTACAGAAATAGTAGCATTTACATTCAGCTGCACTCTTCAGAGAGATATTTTTAGGAGGATGCCTCTGTGTGTGCACTTGAAATTCTGCATCTTGTTAGCATGACCCCTTTATATTAGTCTGTGGCAGCCGTGCTGCCGTGGAGCCCAGGCAAGCTCCGGGGAGGTGTGTGAGCTTGCAGGGCTCCATCCAGATGGAGTTCACACCCACTGCAATTATGTTTGCAACACGTGATTTGCTTAAGGTGCCTGTGGATGTTTCAAAGTGTAGGATGGCTTCAGTAAAGCAGTCTCTGAAGGAAGCAGTATCAATCCATAGCATCTTTACTGCTGAATTTTTCCTGCAAGGAAAGTACATCTCTCTGATTAGGCCAGTCTGTATCCTTTTCATTATAGGCTTGAGAGAAGTAGGTGGACCTGGGAAATAGCTGTGAAAAGGCTTATATCACTGGATGTCTTGCATTCAAGCTTGTGAAACCCAGATAGCATAAAGAATTGTGAGTTTTGTGATGAGCTGTAGACATTCTACCAGAGCTGTGGCTCACTTGCTAGCATTCTTAATGGGTTCCTTGGTCTGGGTATCAAGCTTCAGTGCAGAAAAGTAAACCTGAATCCTCTCTCTAGCTATTAGGATAATTTCACTTCCTCTTACTACAAACAGAAGTTCTGAATCTTGTTTCAGAAGCAGGTTCTGGATCTGGGATGTCAATGCTATTGCCAGAGCATAAATCGGATTCACGGACTTCATCCTCGTTCTGTGCCTGTACCTATTGCCTAAAGCAGATGGCATACAAATATTTTCTGCTTCCATGGAAGTCAACACCACAACTTCTATTGACCACAGTGAGATGGCATGTCCCTCGGTGGGGTGATATTCTGTTTCATGTATTTCTTCCATTGATTTATAGCGTATCCATTGCCACGGCAGCTATTAACCTTCAGTTAAAGTAGGACTTCAATAACTGAAAATATCACTCTGAGTTTTCTTTGTAACAATCAATATGTTTGCTTCTAGAAGAAACATAAATACATATTTAAAGAACTAGTCATGTCAAATTGCCAGCTATTGTGGAAGACCCTGCTTGTATTCCTCTACATTTCAAATTTATTTTTATCAATCTTTAGCCATCAAAACCAAAGCTTCAGGAGAATTACAAGGCTGAGAGTGGGGAGTGGGGATAAAAATGTGTTAATTAATTGTGATGAGTCTGATGAGAACCGTGGCAGAAGAGAATTACACGTGCATTGCAAGAACTTCAAATGAAATTTAACTTGCATAGGAAGGATGAAATCTGGGTGGATAAAAATATATGAGGGTGAAAGTTTTCCCTAAGATGCACTGTCAGATGTTCTGATAAAGATGAGTAAGGAGTTTGCAACTTGAGCAATTCTTAATCAGCTTTGGGACTCTGTGACAAAGAAAACCAGGGTAGATCTGTAAATCTGCACCTGATTTGCAGAGATGCTGAACAAGTACAACTTCATTGCCTCTTCCCCTTCCTCTTCCACCGTTAGGAATTTTTTTTATGTGAGCTGGGAACTGGTTTCACACAGGGACAACTTAGGCAGAAGCAAGTATTCGTTACAAATTTTCCTTCAGAACCTGCTTTGTGCCAGATATCCTCTATGTGCCATAACTGGCATAGTTTTCAAATATCATTGTCTCATGTCAACTGCAATGCAGATGACTGCATCGGAAAAGATCAAGAGCAGTACTATGACCTCCTCTTCTTAGATGAATGGAGCAACTAAACTGATGGGCAGGCTCCCCGAGGACTTATTTTTTTCCTCTCCATAACCTAATAAAGAAGCTGGAAACACATATGGATAGAGGTGGACTAAGAGATGTTATGTGCCCCATGTATCCATCTCCATGAACTAACATATATCCAGGACCTAAAACCTCCTTTGTGATCATCAGAGGTCTTTACCTAGCAACATGGAGGAGTTGCATCTTACTCTCCTGCTGCTCCTTGCCTGTGCCATTCCTGCCTGAGGCTTTTGGAAGAAATCCTTTACTCCTCTCCACCCTTATGATTTGGGATTGAGCTCTGTCAGCGAGTGCCGTCCACCTGAGAAGCAGGAAGCAGCCCTTAAAGATAGATGAGAAAGGGACAGGTTGCTGTAATTTGTCTGTCCTGTCACTAGAGTGAGACATGCTCACGAGCATCCTGGGCTCTTATCTGGGGAGGAGCTGAGCTGACCTGTAGGGTGCTGGACCTGGAAATGAGGGAGGACTATATACCCTGGTAGTGCCTGACATCCTCAGCAGGGTGAGCCTGTGGCTCAGAAAGTCTCCAGGTTGCACCATTATGTTGCAGTTGCATATTTTTTTTGTATGATTGCCATAGACTAAAAGGGCGGGTGGTATGGAGGGAGGTAAAAAAAAATCCATTGCTGTGAAGTCCTGATAGCTGTGACTACAGACCCCTGCTTTCTGGGTGTATGGTGTCTGATCTATAGTCTTCTGGAGTCTACCAGCATCTTTCAGCTGACTTCCAAAAGACTTTGAATCAAGTTGTCACACTGCTGAGCCTGAAAGAGACCAAGCAGCAAAATATGTATTGCAGATACTTCTCAGTGAGGCAGCAAAGAGAGTGGACTTTTTACTGAAGGGTAAAAAGACACAGCAGTAGTTCTGACATGTAAATAAAATGATTCATTCTGGAAACTGACTTGCACCCTCTCCCCCGTGTTTGTGACTTCCCCACCTGAAGACCCATGATTTATGATAATATATTTCAGATGATCCCATGAGGAAGCTCCCCCCCCCGCCCTTCTTTTTTCTTTTTCCAGAGCAAAGTGTGATGCCCTGCCAGCGAGTGGCTTGTGCAGGTCCAGACGGAGGAGGCAAGCTGCTAAAAGGTACTGATTGCAGCACTGATCTCTTGCAGACTCTGCAGTGTGAGGAGGTGGTTCTGAATCACAATGAACTTAATTGAACAAGAAATGGCATTGATTTTTCCTTTTCAGCCCTCCCCATTGCTCACAGCAACAGTGCACCAATCCCTCTGCCCATGCCAAGTAGCAGAATTGCACAGCACAGTAGAATAGAGATTTTTATTTTTGTCCTATAATTAGCATTTATTTATTTTTAAAAGGGGTAGAAAACAAAGCTCTCTAGGCTTTGAATTATCATCAGGGAAAAACACTGCTTGTGCAGTATTTTTTTCAGAAGCACAAGGAAGCAGGTTATGGGAGAAACAGTAGCTTGTTTTATACTCTCCTGGCAAGGAAATAAAGTTGTTCTTGAGTTTATCTATTTGCTGAAAGAGTTGAGACGACACAATTGTCGAGATACGGAAGTGCTCCTAAAAAGGTCATTTTTTTATTATTATTATTATTATTATTATTATTATTATTATTATTATTTAACTCAGACAGATAAAGGTGCCTAAACTGCCTCTAGTCTTTTGGGAAGCAAAGAGGAAAAGTATGCCATGCCATGCTCCAATTATTGAATTGTTCCTTTTTTTTTTTTTTTTTTTTTTTTTTTTTTCTGTGCTAGGCAGGCATGTTAACACACAATTAGATGTTTCAACAACTAGTGATTTCTTATACAAATGTTGAACATTACCACTGAACATATTTGGTTATTTACTCCTGCTTTGAACCATATGGGGGTATGTATTTTTTAGAGTCTCTCCCCCACTGCCTCCTAGAATGAAATACATTATGAAGCTAGCAGTGAAATTCTTTAGCAGAGTCATGTGAGCAGTTGTTGGCAGTGCCCGGATTCCAGCCTCGGTATCATAATTTAGTTCCCTGCAATATACATTTTGTTTTGCTCTTAAGAAAAATCCTTGAAGTGAAATTGCAAAGTGGGAGGCTGCAGGTTAACTAGGCAAGGAGAGAATGGTTAAAGGAAAGTCAGGTGTATGGCTCTAGCTAGAGCAGTGCATGTCATAGCACAGCAAAATTAGATTCTACATATAATAAACATCTCCTTCGGACAGCAGTTCCTGAACACCAGCTCGAACTGGTCATACACTGTAAGAAGCATGAGAGCATGAATGGAGTTAGCTGATGTAGCTCATCTGACTGGCATGTAACTCCTTATTACATGCTAACTAGTTGCACATGTGTTTGTGAGCTGTGCCTCAAAGCACAGGGACGATGAAGTTGTATTCCTAACATGTGAGTGGAGAAATCCCTCATGGTGTGGGCAGAGACACTTCCAGCTTGGGCGTAGGAGTCCTAGTGGGAAGCAAGCACAGCCAGAGCACCTGCATATTGCTGCTGATCCCTGGCTATGGAAACAGCATTCTGGGACCCTGGTTATTTGGGCTCATTTTGAGTGGTTTTAATGCTGGAGCTGGGCTCACAAACTGGCCCACTGCAGAGTTAACACTATACTTTTCTCCTGCCTGACTGCTGCCACTTGATATTTTCATTGTTTTCTGAGGAGCAATTAAATGGATAGTGAATGTGTATCAAGATCCATGGAAGTCCTGTTATTGACTTCAGTAAGAGCAGGGTCAGACTCTTTGAGAATCAATATAATTCATGAAAGCATTGAATGCCATACAAGAACTGGAGCAGTGTATTGTGTCGTGATACAATGCATGCATATAACAAAGTTACTAGCATTCATGTACTCTGTGTAATGGAGAAAATGCATCTAAGAGTTGCTATTATCAAAAATGGGGGCTGAATGGATGGTGTAAGATGAGAAACTCAAGCATATGGCAGTGCTTTGTGTCAACTTGCTTGTGACCTGCCTAGGTGAACCTTTGACACACCTTTCCCACTAACTGTCCGCACTTCACAAACTTGCCTCCGCATTCACACAGGAAGACTGTGGATTTCAACTCCTCCAAACCTGCACCATAATAATAAAAAGCTCTTTTTGGTGTTGGAAAGGACCATGGCATATTTCTGCTGCTCTGATAAAGGGAAGCCTCTTACGGATTTAACTGACCGGAGATAGTCAAAACCAGAAGCTCTAGAACAATGCTCACAAAATGCTGATAATTGGGTAGGTCTGGGCTTCTCACTGTGAAACTGCGAGCAAATCACAGATCACCTTGTCACAGCTTATGGCCATGGCTACGTCATTATGTATCTTTTGCTATCAAGACCCTATGGCCAGCAGATGAACATTTGCAGGCCTTCTAGTCCATGTCCACAGCTAATGAATTTCACCCCCATGGAGGAAGCTGCCATGAGACTGCCGTGAACACCTGGAGACTTTTCTGCATCAGTCAGCAACAAATGTGTTAGAGGATAGTCTCACTGTACATCTCAAAAGTGAGACAGTTATTCACCCATTACAGCACTAACAGTTTGGGATTCTGCTGTTTGTCAAAAGATGGTCTCAAAACAGAAAAATATTCAGAAAAAACAATACAGATTCTAGCAGTCTGACAGTCTATAAATACAATGCAATGGAACTATGAGCTTAAAAGCAAAAATATTTCATATTTTATAGAGCCTCTAGTGATTCCACCATTAAGATTATATCTAGCTTTTCATGTTAGGTCTCATTTTTCTAACTTCTTATAAAAAAAAAAAAAAAAAGATGTTGCTTTCTACCTGCAATTTTTCAGCTATTTTCTCTAGCCATAGGAGGGTTTTTGTGTGTATAAAGTCTGAGGTTAAACTGACAAGGAATCTTAGAGATATGAGCCTGAGAATTGAGACTAGGATTGCTTATTGTTTCAAAGTTTTCTTTTTTTTTTTTTTTTTTTCCTTTAAATATGATACTAGTCAAAATTAGTTAGACATGGAAATCTTTAATGTGATTATTTATTAGTTTT